>NW_006497454.1:1157690-1215319 GCF_000471905.2 Amborella trichopoda
TAACTCTCACAGCAACGCCAAGATGTAGTAGACATCAGTTTGAGGTTTGGTTAATCATGGCCATTTGAAACCTATAATACTCAACTAATCATGATTTATCCCTGTTAACGAACAATTTAAGGCAACTCATCATGAACCGTTCGATTTACGAGTCACATTTATCAGGCAACAAAATTTTGGCCCGGGTTTTGCTAGGGCAAAGTGTGACCAACTCTATCATGAAGCACACTTTAACTCATTAATTAAACAGGCAGAGTGACAAAAAGAAATAAAAGAGATAAAAGAATGTAGAAGAAAACAGAGCCAAAAAGTAGAGGTCTTTAAGGTGACAAAAGAGAGAAAATCCAACAGAAACCTAGGCATGAAGATTACACAAGAGAGGAAACATGAAATGAAGAAAATATTCAAAGAAAAAGAATGAAATAGAGAAGGAGACAAGGAGAGAGAATAACGTGAGAGAGAAAATAGAAAATAACAAGGAGTGAGAAAAATATCGAGGCTAAAAGTCTACAACTAAATTAATTGAAAGAAAAAGTGTTTTGTGAGTCAGCGGATGCACTAGCCAGCACAATCACAAACGTCCATCTTCAAGATGAACATCTACAACTAAAGATTCCTATCCAATGGATAGGAAAATATTCTAATAATTTTTTAAAAAAATTATTTAAATATATTTTACTTTTATATTCATGATCATCATAGTGTAGATCATTGATCACTACAAATTAGGACAAAAAATTGATGCATATAATGGGCGTTCAAGGGAGCCTGCATGAAAATATTATGAGTCGGGAGACTCATAAAAACCGCTTCCAGAAATCCAGGGAAGTTCAAATCTCTCTCAAGTCCATATGAGAATAAGGACAATATAGAACAATGATAATGAGAAAGAAAGAGGGTTCGTTTATTCCTGCACCCAAAGATGTGAGATGTCACAATGATTCAGGTTAGGACCATCGAGAAAAGGGAAAAGTTTATATAGAGCCGAGGCTCTAAACAATCAAATTAGAGCCCACCTCAAAAATTTCACTAGAATAAATTATTTTTGATGCCTAAATATCTTTGAATTGATCATCTCCACTTCAAGATACATGGGCAAGATGGATTTCAAGTTTTGAAAATAGTGCATCTTGTCATTTTTTGACCGCCAAATTTTTTAATTTTTCAAGTTTTTATAGATCTGCTCGATCTACACTATTTTTTAAACTTTAAAGTTTATATTTAAAGATAAAAATATATTACAAAGATTTTCAGTATTAAAATCATATTTCTCAACACTATCAGGAAGTGTGTTTATTTTGATTGTTTAGAGCCTCGGCTCTATACAAGCTGCACCCTTGATAACCCTAAAACTGCGAAAAAAAAGAAACAAAGAAGTCATCATAAATAATACAGGGGAGTACGAAGATTCTAGGATTGCAGCAAATTGGGTAGGGTCCTTAGAATAATCTGATTGGATTTCTTTCTTTTTTTTTTGGGTTAATGGAGTATGATTTGATTAGGCAGCGCACGGTAAGATCTATGCTCCAGCCTGGTTTAGATTTCCTGGTCGGCATTCTTTCCCTCTATATAAACAAGCCCTAGCTCCCCATTTCCCTCTCATAGAAGCATGAAAGACTTAGAGAGAGATAGAGACCCATTAGTTATCCATAAGTTTTTAGATAGAGAGAGAGCCATTAGCAATCAAGAAGTTTAGAGAGAGAGAGCCCCATTAGTTATCAATAAGGTTTGAGAGACAGAGAGAGAGCCATTAGCAATCAAGAAGTTTAGAGAGAGAGTGACCCATTAGCAATGAAAAGTTTTGAGAGACAGAGAGGGGCTCATGGAAGTGAAGCTCTTTTATTTTTCTTTATTACATGGAAACTCGCGATTTCCATGTGGGTTACATAGGGATCTATTTAATGAAATTTATGTTTTTTATTTTCATAATTATTAATTCTGAATGTTTAAATTATATTTTAACTGACGTATTTAACTAGTTTACGATATTAAAAAGCATTGGATTTCAAGTATTTTCTAAAAGTTCCTACTTATAATTTGTATTTATGACCATTTTTTATAATTTCAATAACTTATTAGAAATTAGTTACTGCTAATTTTAAATAAATTATTTGAAATTTTAGAAGCAGTTTTACAGGACTAGGTCTAGTTGCCACTCGTTCGGGTACATAAAATAAAAAATTCCAACAAATTCTAGAAAGAACATGGGAATATTGTTTACATTTTTTGTATATAATTTGGATATCTTTGGCAAAGTTGGTGAGGTTTTTTCGATAATACTTGTTTTTGTATTTTTCACCTTTTATTTTTAAATATCCCAACTATAAATCAAATTCTCCCATAGATACTTGTAATAAAAATATTGTTATAAAAACTGTGGAGAAATTGAACTGTCACAATCCTTTTTTTTCTCCATCAGGTAGTACCGATCTAAATGTCATTGGACTTATTCTCATACAAAATTCAAAAGCATTTGTTGCAAGCCTTCTACTTCCATATTCTCACCACTTAAAAAAATAATTTTTAGAAACTAGTTTCTCCATTTCCAATATTTTGGTTGTTGATGCTTTTTTTTCTTTTCTTTTTTTTCTTTTTTTTTTTTTAGCTTTTTAAAAAATTTTATTTATGCACAAGGAAGTGAAGTGCATTGCTTAAAGGTTGCATGGGTGAGATGGGAGTAATGAACCTCCTAGTTTCTGTTTTGGAAACCAGAAGTTCTCAAGATTTGGAGAATGGAGAGAGGGAGAAGTGTTTGTGGGGTTTGGGGGGAAGGAGCTCTCTTCAGTCCAGTCTAGGATGGCAGTTCGATCGAATGCTGCTGCCGGGTCCTTCTCTTATAATGCCTTTGATTTTTGTTTGAAAAGGAAACGAAGGCTTTGTGATAGAAGTACGCGGGAGCTGAATCTGGTTGACCCCTTCTTGCCTTGGACTGAAGGGAGCTCCCTCTTCTTTCTCCTCCTTCAACTCTCTCTCTCACAGCTATACATATATTGAGTTCTCCCTCATTTGTTGACAGATTCATTTACAAGCATCCACAGGATGGTGTAGATCCAATCTATTGCAATCATAAAAGGCTCGAAGGCTTCTACAGTGCAATACTCTCCAAGTTCACAGACACCTGCTTGTTTGTTGTCATAAGACAATGAGGGGCACAACTGTCATGGACGGATTAAGCAACAGTGTTATCCGATGCAGTGCTGTTTTGTATACTTAAGCAGCTGCATAACAATAAAAGTGAATTATTTGTTTTGTAGATTTGCATCCCATGTTCAAGTATGAAGAAAATGGCTCTAAGTTCCATTATCTCTTTTTAAGATAACCTATATTTCTATAATAGGATGGATCTCAATCTCAATCTCAATCTCAATCTCTCTCTCTCTCTCTCTCTCTCTCTTGCAGTTGTGTTATATTTCTTTCTGAGTTCCATGATCTCTTTCAAGATGAGCTATATTTTTATAATTCTATCTCCTGAAATCATCATAAAATGAATTTTTTTTTTTTTTTTGTGAAAAAATTTGTGATGCTCGATGCAGTATCGGTAGTCTCTTGCCTTTTATTCCAACTGAACTTTCCACTAGTTTATGCACGCAATTTACATCGAAATATAATGTTTTCCTTCTTATAAAGGGGAAAAAAATCCTGTATAGCATTGGGAGGCTTCTCAATACCTCCAGCTTCTCAATATAGCTAGAATATAGTTCTTCAATTTTTCCACTAGAGCGGGGCTTAAGGGGAATCCCTTCTGGAAACAATTAAATTGACTGATTAAAGAAAGTATTTAAGCCCAAATTTTTATGCTTCTCTGAAGTGGGCCAAAAGATTGATCAATGCCTAGGTTATTTGCATAAGAAATGTAGATGCTCAACATATTTGAACAAGCACTGACACACAATTAGACATAGAGAAATAATACACGCGCACACCAGAAATCATGCACACACAAAATATAGAGAGTGAACTTTGATACATTAATAAAAAGAAAAAGTTTATATAAGGTTGCAACTTTAAAATATAGAATTGAGGTTGCACCCTAAAAACCCATCATAAAAGGCTGTTTTGATGTTGGAAAACTCTCTAATTGATCATCTCGACATCGAGATGTATGAATATGAAATGAAAATAAGATTTCGAGTCTGAACAATAGTGTATCTTGCAACACATTATCTGGATCGTCTATTTTCAATATTTTCATGTGTTTATAGATCTACTTGATTTGAACTATTTTTGAAGTTTAAAATATTATAATTAGAGATGAAAAAATAGATTCTTAAACCATCCTAAAAAAATTTTATTCCAAAATTATATTCATAACAAAATTTAAAAGTGCGCCTTAATTGAATTGTTTAAAATTACAACCTTATTGAAGCCACGCCCTTAATAAAATGATAATAATAAAGTACCAAAAACACACCTCTCTCTCTCTTTCCAAGGCCGTCACAACACAACGCCAAAAGAAACCTCACGTCAATGCACTTGAGACAGCATTGGAATGGTGATGCAAATTATCCTTAGTTGGGAGGGGTAGTTTTGTCATATAAAATTGGCCTTTTATGGTGGCCTATAAAAAGTTCATTGTAGATAGAGAAAAGACAAAAAAAAAAAAAAGCTTAGAGAAGTTTTAGGACGTAGTGATGGCATGTTTTTGCACAAACCCTGGCATCTTGTGCTCTTCTATTGGCATTTCTTTGTAGTAACCGAGTTCGTCGACAACATCAAAGAAAGAATTTAATTGACGATTTTTTGTGGTACGAAAAATTAATTTAAGTTTTTTTTTATCTTTGTATGAGGTCATCTCAATAAAATTTGTACGTTTCTTTTATTGATAATAAATAAAATTTGTAAGTTTCTTTTATTGATAATAAATGCATCTTGACCCTTAGCCCTTACCCATGCCTACCAATATAGCCCATTTTGGTAAACCACGTAAATTGTATCTGCCTTCTTACTTTTGATTGTATTGTTTTATAGTGATTTTTCATTTTTTTTTGTTTTTTTTATATTTTTTCAAAATACATTGCAAATATTATTGTTATTGGGCATTTTATTTTGGTGTTGGATTTGTTATTGTAGAGAGCTCCCCATATCAAGTAGAATTTGGATTATCCTGATTGCCAATGGACCTCCCTATACGCCAATTGATGCCTACCTCGCACTTTTCCTCATGACGTGATCCATCCATATCTACACAGGGGATTAGCAATTACTTTCTAACATTTCCCTTCAACGCTCTCTTCATGACGCCAAGCTGTTCTGACGTAGGAACAACTGTCGCTTGTCATGCTTGTTAGTAGCATCATCCGTGAAGCTTATGTTTTTGACATCGTCTGCAATACCATCTGCAACATACTGAAGCTCATCTGTTCACAACATCGGAGTGGACCGACTCTAGTGGAGCCTTCGGAAAGAGCTTTGTTGGAGCAAAGGATTGCTGATATGCTTTTACAAACTAACAGCATGCACATACCATTTGATGCAAATCTTCTAGTTACATAAGATCCCTTACGAGTTGTTTCTTGTCAATGATATACAATTGGGCAATGATTTCATGCAACGGTTGTATCATAGTACAATGCAACAACTTTAAAAAACAATGTTAGAGACATTTATCTGTTCCAAATATTAAAATATAAACTCCTTTCATTCTAATGAAAAAACACAAGAAAGAAAACTTTGAAAACACAACTTAGAAAGTAAATTTTTAGCCCAAGTAACATTGGCCATCTATTTTGATAAGATGCTTAGATCTAGGCTTTAGAAGGATTTTTTTCCTTTTCAATTTTTTTAGATGGCTTTATTATCATTAGATTAACAATGTTAAAAAAGAAAAAAAATGATTTTGAATTTGTAAAGGCTAAGATTTTGGAATTCACCAAATGAATGGTCTAGATTCATTGTTGGAGGAGACTCATTTTGAGCATATCTAGGATTCAAATTAAACTTTTTTTTTGGGAAGGTTGATTATTGAGATGAAGAGAATGTGTGTACAAAATTTTGGGTCGTACAGAAACCACAAGCATGGTTTTTTAGAAATGTAGTTGCATTATACTATGATACAACCATTGCATATGACCACTACCCTACACAATGTATGCCACATGAGCAAGACATCTAAGCTATAAACTTGGCGTATTGCACTTGGGGGTTTTATTGATATATAAAATTCTCGTAGACATAACATATACTCCTCATAGTCGTGCATAATCAGATCTCCATCAATCTTCATGTTTTTTAAATCTTTTTTTAACAATTTCAACATCTTGATCTTTTTTAAGGATTTCTTGTCATCCGGTCCAAATAGCACAATGTATCATGCAATAGTAATATGTGGAACCAATATCAAATTCCTTGTCATACGTAAAATATGATATACGTTCTCTAGGATAAGTCTCTCAACTCTATCCACAGGCGTTCCGCCGAGTAACACGCAGTTACCCATATGGGGAAGCGGATGCACTAAATTATTTGCCACTGCTATTGCACGAAGGCCCTCATACTTTATATGAACTTCTCAGGTCACCTATCATGTGCGAACGACCTGAGTCCATCAGCTTGTCAGACAAGTCGTCCATGACATCTTTGGCACAAGGCTTGCCTCCATCCATCTCCAACATTTTGAGAAAAGGAGGATTCTCCCCTTCATAGTGAACTTGGATTGAGACTTTGTGCATGACCTATGTAAACCACATATGTGCATCCTAGTCACCATCATCTACGATTCATGTTGTGTTTCATATGTCACAATGTTCTTGTTCTCTATCTTCTTTAGCATTTTGAACTGTTTCACAAAGTGACCCAGCTTTCCGCAATGATAGTAAGTCTTTTTTTGCTACTTATCTTGTGATATGGTGCTGCTGTCTTCCTTCTTGCAAGGGTTGGACTTTGGAGGGCTGATTTTTATTTATCCTCCATCATCCTTGGGTTGCCACAGAGAGATTCCCGATTAACTAGCACGTTCTGCAACTCAGTTAATATGGGTTGTATGAGCCATCGCGGTCAAGAACCCATGAAACTCTAGTCTAAGCCTGCAGATAATCAACCTCGGCATACATTTCTCATCTATCCTTATCTCCTCATCAAGTTGGGAGATTCTGTTGCATAAGTTCTTTACTTTCACAAAATATTAAGAAACAGAGAGTGAATCTTGTATCAACAAACCAAACTCATTCTCCAACAGCTACAATCGGGTATTGTTTACTCAAGAGGACATCTAATGCTTCCTTTGGTGCTTTTGCATCTCTGATGTAGTTTATGAGCTCCTTTTAGATCGAAACTTTCAGTACATACAACACATTATATGTTCTGATCTTCCTCTTTTGCATGGCTTTTCCATCCGTAACTTCCACTTTGGTGTGTCACTATCACTGCAATTCATCGCCTGAGCTTTCCCTTGAAAATACATGCAGAATTTGCAATCAACATAATTGCTGTCTCCAAGCTCTAGATCCTGGCCATCAAACTCCTACTATCCGCCATGTCGATCACTTGTCCTTCAGTTATACTGCTCTCCTCCTTCAAGTTGAGCACCCAAATCCGCCATGTCAATCACTTTTCCTTCAGTTATACTACTCTGGTCCTTCAAGTTGAGCACCCAAAATCATGATCGTTGCTCTGATACTACTTGTCAAGTCACGCAACAAAAAATTATTCACGTTCAAGCACCCGACACATTCGGAAATACAGAAATAAAATCTCGTACGCACACAAAAGTCACGAGCACACTAAATCTAGAGAGAGAACTTTAAAACATTAATAAAAAATAATAACATGGTACAAAAAACACTTCTCTAAATACCTCTTTCTCGCCGTATAGCTTCTCGCTATCTCTAGGAAAATTGTTTGGTCTCCGCACCATTATTATGCGGGCCGGAGATCTACACCATCCACCTGAACGAAGTCGCTCACGTAATAGTCATCCAAAGAAAATGTAAAATCAACCGTTCAAATATTTTTTCCAAAACAAAATATCATTTCTAGTTTGGGTGTGGTTTTTATAAGGTTGCAACCTTAAACAATTCAAGTAAGGTGCACTTCCAAATTGTATCATAACATGCAATTTGGTGTAAAATATTTTTAGAATTATTTGAAAATCTATTTTTATATCAAATTATAAAATTTTGAACTCCAAAAATGGTTAAAATCAAGTAGATCTATAAACATATGAAAATTTTGAAAATGAACCGTCTAGATAATGTGTTGCAAAATGTACTATTTTTGGGACTCAAAATATTTTTTTTTGATACTCATACATCTCGATGTCGAGATGATCAATTTGATTGTTTGTCAACATTAAACAACCTTTCCCAATGAATTTTTGAACTGCATTCTTAATTCTACATTTTAAGGTTGCAACCTTATATAAACTTTTTCCTGCAAATTTTTAAAATTTATTTATATTTACAAATTAACAATTTTCATATTAAAGATTATATATTCCTTAAAAATTAAGATCAAATTTTATTTCAAAAATAAATTATTAAGGTGGCTGCATTTCTACATGTGAGTATGTGGCCGGAATGCTAACCGCGTCCCTATCTCCACCATCTCTCTACAACTCCCTCAATGCACCGAAGACCTCAAAAGCACACCTTTTACCTCCTAACGTAAGTTAGGAGGAAATATTTATTTACAACTATAACAAAAAAAAATGATATATTATCTTATTTATATTTATTTAAATATAAATAAATCAATAAATAAAAGACTCAAATTATATGCCAATTGATATCTACCTCACGTTTTACCCCATACGTGATCCATGCATTTCTACAGAGGATTAGCGATGACTTTCTACCGATTGAAAGCCTTGGAAGTCTCTGGAGAGACCAACGTCTAAGAAAAATTAACCTTCTTTTTTTTGTCAGGAGGTGAATTCCATGCGTCCCATCTTTTGGGAAGTAATTAGAAACCCTTTCTTTCAATAAAAAGTGACAGCATACCGTTTAGATAATGTGTTTTCATAGAATCGCTCCATTCAAATTGAAAATCGTCCTAACAGTTTTGGATCCTATAATATATCCGTATCTAGCCATTTCCCTCCAGATCAGGCTTGTACAACATTGTCTGTGCCGATCCTCTCATCGAACAGGCCAGATCTATCAAAAACTAATTGAAAATGGTACTTATTTTTTTATTTCTCCCTGTTATTTTTTTTTGTTAATTCAACAAAAAGACATCATGAAACCCCCCACCTTTCAGCCTTATTACAGTATGGCATTTCTTTTAGGGTGCAGTTGGCATACACATGTGTAGCTGTAGAGGTAAGGTGCACCTTCAAATTTTATCATGATATATAATTTTGATGTAAAATGTTCTCAGGATTATCTCAAATCTATTTTTATATCTAATTATAAAATTTTAAATTTCAAAAAAGGTTAAAATCAAGTAAATCTATAAACATATGAAAATCTGGAAAATGGACGGTGTAGATAATATGTTATAAAATGCATTATTTCTGAGACTTAAACTTTTCTTATTTGTCATGGTCATACATCTTGATGTCGAGATAATCAATCAAAGAGTTTTTCAATATTAAAACTACCTTTTCCGATAGATTTTTTAAGTGCATCTGTAGTTCCACATTATAAGGTTGCATCCTTATATAAACTTTTTCTTTTCTTTTATGAAAGGTTTGCATGCTTCTTCTCACCACGATTTCTATTGGGGACAAAATGGGTCGTCTCTACCACTTCTACGAGTGAATAAATAAATGAGGCAAATAGAAGAATAACTATTGTAAATAATAGTAATTCATGCAAGAATAAATTTATTTTTATTAGAATATTATTACAAAGTTATATTTTGAGCCATAATGCGAACTAGTTTTGAGGATTTTGAAAAAGCATGTTCTAAAAATCAATAATTTCCTGAATAAATGTGAGGCATATATTTTACTGATGCATATGGTGTGTAATTGAATCTTTTTTTATTCTTATAATTTTCTCAAATTTTATTTTATTATTTTTATTTGTTAGTGAAAAATCATTTTTTAAAAAGATATTTTTTTAATAGCATAAAATCAAAATTATAAGGGTTTTATATTTATTTTTAATCTTGTGATATGGAAGTGTTTTCCAATATTTTTTAATCATGTTTGATGTAATAGTATATTATTATGATTAATAATTATACATTAATAGCCACATATTGTATTTTATTCATTGATTTATTATATTTAAATGAGATAATGTATTATTTTTTATTATATTTGTAAATAGGATTTTTTAAAAAATTAGATGTTATTATAAGACAAAATTTAAATGTTTAATATAATATTATTATATTATATTATAATTAATAATTATACAGATATCAAGATAGAGAAACAACGCATCAATATTTATGTATTTTTAGAAAATAACAAAAATACATAATGTAACAACCTCAATTTTAAAAAAAAACTAGAAAAACACTATTTTAAAGGATTTTTTGCTATTTTTTGAAAATATTTTGAAGCCAAAACCGGCTGATCCAGCCGATTCTCTGAGTTAGATCACCGCCGCACCGATCTGGCATGATTTTTTGGGTAGCCGATCTGTGTCTCCAATTTGTTTTTTTAAGCCTTCATGTGGACATTTAATGCTTCAATGGTTCATATTGAACCATGCCAAACACTAAATTTATTTTTATTTGTATTTTAATTTAAAAATTATCTTTACCTTAAATTTGGGGTATGTATTTATTTTTACGTGACACACCAAATAAAAATGATAACATATATTTTGAGTAAAATAAAATAACCAAAATAGCTTTAAAAATACCCATAAGGTATTTTGATCAATTATTTTATTAAAAATAATTATTTTCATTTGTTGCAATTCGTAAAAAATAATCTAGGATTTTAAATTTCAGGTAAAAATAAAGTTTAAATAAAAAATAAAAAACAAAGCATAAAATTTTAACCATTAGATGTGGTGTAGTTCAATCTGAAGTGCATGTGCACCCTTCCACCGGCACATCATGTCGATGGGAGACTTCCCTTCGCCAAAACTCTAGTTATTCCATTGTGAACAGGATATGATTTAGTATGTGCTAAATCAACTAAAACCATCAAAGCTAAGGTAGGCCGGTGAATTCTTGTAGCATTTGGGTGGATATTCTTAAAGGAGAAAGATCCAGTTTTAGGCTTGTAATACAGAACTTTAAAAAACTTGTACTTTTTTTGCATGCATAGTACTTTTCTAATTTGTGTGATGCAAGCGACGCTTTTATTTTGGCATTTTGTTATTTTTTAGGAGAGTGAAATTTAAGTTTGGAGTTCTTTTGGTATCGTTTGATAACTTTTATTGTAGTTTTCCTGGGAATCAGGCTGCTGCTAACTTCCCTAGATTCTGGAATGAAGGCGAATATTGATAGGGTGAAAGCTGAAACCTGATAAAATTGTGCTGACGGTAATTTCACTTGCTTGGCAATGGGAAAGCTGAAAACTACCTGTAATACTGGTTATAATATATTTCATTGATATGATATGCGAAATGTAGTTTTTTAAAAATATTTTACAATTAAATAAGGTTTCTTCCATTCATCCAACATATTACCAAATTGAGAAAAATAGAGGTCTCTTTTTGAATAATAATACTAAATAAAGAAACAACAAGGTCTACTGCCATACAATTCCTAAGAATGCATTGAAAATCAAATCCTAGCCCACAAGAATCACTTC
The DNA here is from genome assembly GCF_000471905.2 of Amborella trichopoda. Next base: position 1,169,350 of record NW_006497454.1, read on the forward strand.
ATTCTGACTGCAAGGCAACAAAACAATGGCCAATACACAATCCCCTGATATAAATAAGGAACTATATAAAATTAATCAGAGGAATATTACGAAGAATCAAATGCTAATCAATGGAAGAAAGACACAAGATACTGCTCTTTCCACAAGGAAAAAAAAAAAAACCCAGATCATCATATAGTGACTCAAATGAACATTGATCTACTGCTGCTATTGCTTCAAAGGAAGATAAATAATAACTAAACATCTATTCTTTATTAAATGCTCGACCAAATAATGACAAAAGAAATATTAAAATCAAAATTTCAACCAGATGGAACCATAATAAAATCAAATTCTCAACCAGATGGAACCATCAAGGTCAGAATAAGAAAAAAAATAAGTAGGAGTAATTAGTATATGATTGCGTTACCGGAATAGAGATAGAGAGTAATGCTTACCGAAAGGAAACTAAAAGAGCAGAGCAAAGAGATGCAAAGCTCTGAATAAATCCATGGTAGATTTATAAAAGCTAAGAGAAAAGCATTCTTGTCAAAACTACTCAAACAGATAAAAGAGAAATAAATAAATTTTCTGTTCTCAAGAAAGAAATTTTTTTGATCAGATGCATTACACAACAGACAGTGCCAAAGAATAACAATTTTGTATAAGATCCAGCTGCATAATATTAGAGACAATGCAAACAAGCACCCTGATTTCAAACAGAACAAAAAAAAGCATAGAAAATACATATAGAAACCTAAATCATGATATAATGTATAGTAATAGACCATAACATCAACTCGGTGACCAGTTCCACGTGAAGAACATGCCTAAAACTATTGAAAATCAAAATAAAAGAATATGGATGTAATAAAAAAACAAATAAAAATCCAAGGATTAAAGAACAAAATAAGCAACAAAGGCTAATAAATTAATACTTCCATCCATATGAAATAAAACCAGATCAATGCAAACTCCAGATCAACTATTTTGTTAATCTAATGAAAAACGACTCCAATAAAACGCAGATCAATGCAAACTCCATATCAACTACCAACAAACATCAAAACAACAAAACCAATAAAAAATATATGATAATCACAATCATATAGAATCAAAAGGACCATCTCCATGCCGGAAAGAGCAAAGAGATTGAGAATCCACCAAACATACCAGCTGTTAGGTACCTAATCAATAGGCCTCAAAACCCTATGGCGGCTCTCACTCTGATTTAATTCAAGTAGCCCTTTCCATAGGTAGCCCTTTCCTAGGATTTGAACCTGGGTCGCAGTGGTTGCTTTGATACGAAATGTTAGGTACCTAACCAATACGCCCAAAATCCTTCGGTAATGGAAATACGGAAAGTTACGCCCTTAAACTACCTAGGATCATTACACCAGCAAACCCTAATTTCCTAGCCCTAATTTTATCAAAACGCGTATATAGAATTGCAGCAAAAAAATAAAAAATTAACTCACTGATTTAAGACTTTTCTGTGAGTGAACCCAAATATTTCACATTTATCAATTAAAAATAGCAGAAAAAACAAAAAAATCATTAATTTGGCATTTATTAGCAATAATAACAACAACAACAACAAAAATTCAAACTCACTTATTTGGGGCTTCTTTGTGAGATTCAATTATTTTAAATTTATCAATAAATAATAGCAACAAAAAACAACCACTGATTCGCGACTTCAATCTTTTCAAGCGCTGTGACAATGGCGATGTTGCGAGATTTGTTGTGGGCGTCTTTCTCTTCTTCGACCTAGGGTTTTCACAGGCTTTACGAGCTTAGCTTTTTCTTCCTCAAGGGAAGCTCGAAGAGGTGCAGAGATGGGAGGCTCCGAGGGACAGAAGGGAAGCTCACAGAAATGCGGCGAGAGGGAATGTTTTGAGGGGTGAAAGTCGGGCAACTTTTTTTGGTTGAAAGTTGCCGCTCACCATATGGGATGCCTGGTTGATATGTTGGAGGTGAATAGGAAAAGGAGGAAAAGAGCATTCCAACTTCCTCCCCTTTTTTTTTTTTTTTTTTTTTTTTTTTCACTATCAAAACACGGTCAATGCCCGGTGTAGGTGAAAGTCAAGGTCCTTTCTCCTCTTTACGCCTCTTTACACCGTTATCAAACTCCACCTTTGTGTTTCTAGTTTTCCTTAGAGTATTTACAACTTTTTCAGTTTTAGAGAATTGAGGGATAAATTTGGAATTTTATTTTTCAACAAAAGGTAAAGGGTTGGATTTATTTAAGGTTTCTCAGGGAACTGTTGCGTTTTAGGGCTATTTTCTTTTATAAATGACTGAATCTTTTTTAAAAAAAAATATGATAAAAAAAATAATAATTTATTTTGAATCTTGCGAAGAAATATTTTTAGGGTTGATCCCTTTCAGACTTTGAGAGGTGCATATTCTCTCACATTGTTTTTAGATTTTAGTTTTATGATTTATTATTATATTCTTTCACATCTTCCTTGCATCACCTAAGGCTAGAGATCCATATACCATGATGTTATCGCAATCATCTATCGATCCAATTATAGAGCGTGCGACTGAGAGATTCACAAAAGCCCGAACATAATGTATGACCAAAATAAACGACACACTCTGTATGATCTAGACATCAGGTTACAACCTGGGAAACATGAATATGAAGGGGTAAATCTTAGTGAGGAAGATGTTGACAACAACCCAATAGTGCTGCAAAATTCAACAATCAATAATGAGGAAGTAGATACACTAGTTGCAGTATGTGAGATACCTTCCTCTAAGCTCGAAGGAGAAATTAAGATTAAGTTGGGTATTTCTATGTTCCACTACAAGTTGGATCTGATGAAGTGATTTATTGAAGACGACAAGGTGCCTAGGCAAATAGTGAGACTCCATAACCAATTATTAAAAAGGCCTCTAAAGGTTATGATATATTCAACAAGCTCGAGGTCAAGCTTCTACCAACTCTAGGAGAATGATGTAAATAAATATTTTTATTTTTTATTTTATTTTTAAGAGATTAAAATTTAAGTTTGGGGCCATTTTGGGTTTTTTGTTTTCTTTAGAACTATTTGTGTTTTTTTAATTATAGAGAACTGAGGGGTAAAATTGACACTTTGTTTTTAAAGATGAAGAGTTGGGAGTTACGTAGGATTATTTAGGAAACAAATTAGGTTTTAGGGTTATTTTATTTTATAAATATGTAACTCTTGAATCAGAAAAAATAGGGTAAAGCGAATAACAAATTTTTATGGGATTTTATTAAGAGATATTTTTGGTTGTGAAAACCTTTAAATAGGGTATATTATTTCATCCTTTATTTTTGTTGGAGTTGAGGTTTTCCAAAGCTTTAACTCCACCGTTCCATGATAGTACTTAGTTATAGTGGGAGTGAACCAGAACACTAGACAGATTGGATTTTAGCGAATTGGGATCCAAAAAGTCGAAATACCCAGAGTCATGAGGCATGTCTGAAGGACCTTATTTAGAACCAAAAGGTTTGAGGGTCTCCCCTAGTTCAAGTCGGCAAGAGATTGCCACATGTGTGTGTGAGCCAGGGCATTGAGATAGGATTGAGAATACGATTTGATAGAGTAATATGTGAGAATAAGCCATGTGTGAGAAGACAAGACTTTCAGAGGATGAAAATCTAAATCCCTAACAATTGAGCCGACTCATAGCATGTGCATATGATAGTTACAAATGGACAGCCACTTCGATAAGTTAATATGCTTATTCAGATATATGCACTTATGCAAAGAGAGGACAACCGCATCTATAAGAGTGCATGTCATTTGGGGTACACCTGTAATCCATGGAACATCTAAAAATGGAGCTACCTATTAGCTTAGCTTTGATACACCAAGCTTATGCCCCTACTTAAGACTGTGAGACATGGGTTTGTTGAATTAAATTAAGAAAATGGCTTAGGATTCTGAATCTAGCCCAATGCAGTACCATACAGTTGTACCTCCTGAAGGATCCTAATTTCTTTATATGGATTTTTCTCAGATACCAAACTGAGGAAATTCGATGGAGAGTACACTTACATGCTAAGCCTGCTATGAAAACAATCCAAACTGAATAACTTTGATGGAGCATGATTAAAATAATTTATAGTGAGTTTTTAGAACTTTTGAAAAAAAATTATTTTGAGTAAAAATTGCTTCGAAAAATGGCCAATGTGTCGGTGTGCCACATGTAGGCTCCATATAGTGGGCCAAGTCACTACCATATGGAGATGACATGGACAGTCCCAATGGGGCGTGGGCCCCTTGTTTGCATTATTCAGTTGTTGTGGTTAATTGTAATGTGCTTGTTAGGATTTTTGTGGCATGTGTGTGCATTTGTGCATGTGGGAGAATGGGAGATTTACCTTTTTAAAGGACTATTATGCTTTAGAATTTCCATGTGTGTAAATTTTCCATCGGCTAAATATAAGTCCTTATGACATCACATGTAAGAAGGGAGATAACTTCTGACAACTACATATGTCAAGTAGTCCTCATGAGTGACATTTCAACCATTTGAATTTTGAATTTTGATTTTCAAAATGAAGAAGAGATAGAGAGAGGAGTGGCATGCCCCACTCGAAGGTTTCAAAAGTGTGCTAATTGATGATAAAATTAATAAATCTCAAACATCTTATACTAGCTATGGAGGTTGATGAACACGGCTAGGATTAAAGCCTGACTCATCTTTTGGATAACTCGGCTAAGGGCTAGGATTCAATCTAAGTTAAAACCCACACTAGAACTATTTATATAATCTCTCTTACCCTATGGTAAGTTTGACAAAACAAAACTTTAATAGTCAAAACGAGTACGGCCCGCGAAAGGGTTTGTCGTTTGGTGAGCATGGGTAAGACTCACTAGAAGAAGAGATGGTAATGATGGTGAAGGTAATGCGCGCATACGAATGGGCCGTCGAGGGAAGGCATGCATGAAGATGCACGTTAAGTGCATGTGCGCGTATGTGGGGGCGTCTTTAAGGTCATGCTTCCTGGACCTAGCCAAAGCAGTTTAATATCATGCGGTCAGGACGTGTACTATAGTTTAGGGTCATACAGCTGGACCGTAGTTATTCAGTTTAAAGTCATGCAACTAGGACCATGCAGTTTAAGGTCGTGCAATGAGACCTCCGCTACAGTTTAAGATCATATAGTTTGGACCATGGCTATGCAGTTTAAGGTCATGCAGCATGGACCAGGGCTGTGCAGTTTAAGGTCATGCAGTTCAAACCAGTGTGTGGGTCGTCATGTAGGTAAAGCTACATGGGGGATAGGTTGTGGATAACAATTTGACTCCCTGGGGATAGAGATAGTTAAGGCTATACACAAGTGAGAGGTCTAGATAGCGATGGCGGCACTTGAGGAGTGGTAGATGGACGTGACCTCATCGAGGATTAGGAGGTCCAGTGTGACCTCTTGGGGATAATGAGCAATGGAATGCATGTGACTCTACTGAGGATGACAGGTCAGAACGCGAATGAACCTTATGAGGGATGAGAGGATAAGAAGGGCCATAAACTCCCTAGGGATAGTGGGTTGTACTAAGACGTGAGGGATGTTGGTGTGAAACAAACCCATTAGGGGTTACAGGGGTAAGTATGACTTTTGCACACATCTAACTCCGCTGGGGATGTTGATGAAATACCCTTTCATTGAGGAGGTGTTCTATCTCTCGATTGGAGTTGTGCATCTGGACCCTTTGTTGTGTCGTGCGTTACAGATTTAGGGTTTTGTAGTTTGGACCATGGCTATGCAGTTTAAAGTCATGTGACTAAGATCGTGCAATTTAAGGTCATGCAGCTAGACCTTTGCTACAGTTGAAAGTCGTATAGTTTGGACCATGGCTGTGCAGTTTAAGATCATGCAGCATGGACCGTCGTCGTACAGTTTTGAGTCATGAGACAGGGACTATGCAGTTTAAGGTCGTACAACTAGACCACCGCTACAATTTAAGGCCATATAGTTTGGACTGTGGCTGTGCAGTTTAAGGTCATGCAGCATAGACCGTGCAGTTTAGGGTCGTACATCTGGACCGCCGCTACAGTTTAAGGTCATATAGTTTGGATCGTGGTCGTATAGTTTAAGGTCATGCAGCATGGACCGCCACTACAGTTTAAGGTCATATAGTTCAGACAGTGCAGTTTAGGGTCATGCATCTAGACCGCTGCTACAGTTTGAGGTCCTATAGTTTGGACCGTGGCTGTATAGTTTAAGGTCATGCAGCATGGACCATACAGTTTAGGGTCGTGCATCATAACCGCCGCTACAGTCTAAGGTCATATAGTTTGGACCGTGACTGTGCAGTTTAAGGTTGTATAGTTTGGACCGTGACTGCGCAGTTTAAGGTCATATAGTTTGGACCGCGACTGTGCAGTTTAAGGTCATGCAGCATGGATCGCGGCTAAAGTTTAAGGTCATATACTCCATGGGGAACAGAGCCGTCACCGGAGCTTGGACTCCCCGTGGAGTGAGGCTGTGGTGTAGGGGATGAACTTCCATGGGGAACAGAGCGGTCACTGAAGACTGGACCCCCCGAGGAGTGAGGTTGTGGTGCAGGGGATGAACTTCCTGAGAGTATAGAATGATGTTCCAGCTGAGAGTGCCATGGCGTGCCAGTGGCACTAAGTGTCGGATGGCGCATGCGGCATTACGCCCTTGGTGAAGCGTGCGGCAGTGGCCCATGGAAAAACACACAGTGATAATTCTTTTGATGAGGTGTATGACGATGATTCTTTAGACGAGGCTCACGGTAATGGCCCTTGATGAAGGAGCGCATCGATGACCCTTTGACGAGGGGGCGCGACGATGGCCCTTGACGAAGGTGCACAGTAATGGCCCTTGGCAAAGGCGGGCGGTGATAGCCCTCTAGGTGAAGGGCATGGCGATAGCCCTCTCGAATCTCGGGCTTGACCTGGCCCCGTCAGGTCATATTGCCACCAAGAACTAAGGACTGGAGCGTCATTTCATGTTTGTCGAGGGCAGTTTACGGCACTATTGGGTATAAAAGGGGGAAAACCCCCATTTTACTGTTTTACCAAAGGGTAAAACAGTAAAAGGGGTTTTAAAGAGAGAGAGTCAAAGCTTTGGTGAAGGTTTTTCGACGAGAACTTCGCGGCCAAAATTTGTAGAGACAGGTGGTTAGAAGCTTTTCTAGCGAGCTCAAGAGGCCGTGAAGTTTTGTGCCGTGATTGTGAACCTTTTCAAGAAGTGCCGAGGCTTTCTATGCAAGGAACAAGGCTTCTCAGGGCCTTAGCAGGATTTACAGAGGTCCCCTGCCGAAGTTCCAGTGCTCCTCCGGTCGTTCTGCTACTGAAGGGGAGATTGTAATGAGTTCAGAGGGCTCTTTAGGTCCTTTGGTTATCAGAGGAGAGGAAGGGAGAACAACAGTGAGCTCACTGAGAACTCAACGGAATTCTGGAGAGCTGGTGGTGAACTCGCTGAAGTGGGAAGAGCAGGGAGATGGGAGATCCGTAGGGTCTCAGGGAAGCCTACAGGGAAATCTGGTGGTTTTCCGCTAATTCTGGTAGCTTGCAGAAGGCAGGGAAGGGGTTTCCCAGTGGACAGGGGTGGATTACCGGCAAGGTGGGGAAACATTAGTGGGAACCCGAAGCGTTGGGGGAAGAGACGAAAGGTCGTGGGACAGCGAATGGTCGTCCTTCGCATGCGTGGTGATAGGCCGTGTAGCAAGTGTCAGGCAGCGTGCCCAGATTTCAAGGGACACACATGCAACACATGCTGACAGCTGGAGCGAGGCATTAATACGCCTTAGTCAAGGGACAACGACAACCCTCGGTTGATCATGAGGTGGCGATCCCCTTTTGGTGGCAGACGGCGGTAACATCTTAGTGGGCAGATGGCGATAGTTCTACCCTGGTGAACGTAGTTTCTTCGTGACCGCCTAGCGTCCTTTGCTTTTGTTCTAATGGCCGAGTCTTCGGGGCCATTCCAGACGTGAATAACCTATCGCGAGAAGGGGAGCTTGGTACTGGAGGTGAGCCATTATGGCTCACTTAAGCCTTGTGTGAACCAAGGTGGCCTTTGAGCGTCACGGTTGTGTGCGCACCCATTCAACTGGTGACGAGAGAAGATAATGATGGAAGTGTGAGTATAGAGGAGGAGGTAGGCCTTCTACATTGCCTGCACCGCAACATAGCCTCTAATGCAAGCTTGCTAACTCCAGGCATGTGAATGGTTGAAACCCCAGGCCTGAAGTGGTCGTCTTCTGGCCTGCGGGGTACAAGGGGAACATCAATACCTAAAGGGGTACTCCTCATGAACCATGAAAGTATTGTGGCGTTTCCAGGCTACTTTGAGACAGGACTTTTTGCCTGTTGCTCTTCAGTGCTCAGTGGGCTACTATGACCGTTGCTCAAACACGGTCAAAGTGTTGTTGGAGACTTGGAGACATGTTAGCAACTCATGGCTACTTGGTCACAGAGAGGCAGGGATTTTGCTGATGGACCTGTACTTCGTTGGTTGGCTGCCGCTCCTGGGTGCCATGTATGACGAGTTTATTCCTCTAAACTCAGTCATTGGGGGGGAAAAGATAAATAAAGAAGCCCCGCCTGCTGGGCTTCAAGAATTGTTCGTGATCTACCAGCGACTCTATGATGAGCCCAAAAGTGGGCGAGTTACTTTAAAAAATGGGTGAGGTTCTTCTACGGCAGCTGTACATATGAAGTTGGTCCGTCGCCGAGAAAAGAAGAGAAAGAAACTCCGCTCGTTTTCGTGTTGCGAAAGGAGAATGAACACATATTCCTGACGGCCTATTTAGTGCTCTTCTTATGCAAATTTCCAGGAGGGCAGACGTCATTCATCCGGGCACATTCTATGTGGCATGTGACATGGCGTGGGGGAAGGATTACACGCTAGCACAGCCTGTTCTGCGCAATATTTATCATGATCTAGGAGCCATTTCCAGGGGAAGACCATATAAAGGGGAGGAAGGAGGGAACCACATAGAAGACGACGAGGCCTTCCCAGGAGAATTCAAGACTGCTTTCCCAGTCCATTATGTGTATGGCTGGCTTGAGGCTTATTTTCCAAATACATATCTCAGAACCTGAGAGCTGGAGGACAGCATGTGCCTATTTTTGCTGAAGATTGCAGGGCAGAGGACAGTTTTACATACCCCCGATCATGCATGCAGCTTGTTCTTCAATGACCATTTCCACATGACCCTGATGGCGTTCCTAGGTCGAGGTCTCACAGATCGCGCGTATGTGGACGAGTTGGGCCCCCATTTAGATGGTGACTTCACCAGCCCAAAAGAATTGATGTTTATGTTGAGTGTGAGAGGCGTAGTTCTTACCTATCACACTGTCCATGGCGCGAAGCTTGAGGGCTACATTCCTCATCAGTTCTCCCGGCAGCATGGGCTGGATCAGGGGTGCCCGTTCTCCATACTCTTTGAGAAGCGGCATAGCAGGCCAGCCAGTTGGAAAAAAGACGAGTTGGGGACCCTCAGGGAGATTTGGCTCCCAATGCACATTCGCACCTCCTGGGCCACATGCTTGGAGGCCACCAAGGTTAATAAGTATGTGCTGCCACATTTTGGCAAGAAGGTATGGGCAGTACTGGTGGAGGATCACGAACAAGGGGTATTGGGACGCGGAACACCCTTGGAAAGGGGAGGGTTGCTGCTCGAGCCAAGATACCAGGCAGCTGAAGATGGCAATGACCCCTCCCTTAGATGATATTTTTACCTGGGCCTTCCCGCATGATTGGCGTGTGGTCCGGCGGCCTCGTCAGACGATCGTGGACGAGTCCTTACCGAGGTTTCTCAACATGGGTAAGGAGACAGACAACCTCTCTACTATCTTCAAATGGAAGGAAGGTCGAAAAGTCCCTGGGCATGAGGAACGTCTGGTCCTAGATTTGAATAAGCTGATAGGGAGCGGCACTCATAGCAAGTTAGCCGTCAGTTCTTCCAAGTCTAGCACCTCGAAGGGAGCTTTGTCTGAGTAGACAAAAAAGAAGAAGAGAAAGCGGGCTGCTGCACCCGAGAAGTCCAAAAGAACGTGGATACCAATCAACTCCTCACCCTGATGCAAGACCCTGGTGAGCCGGTTGACAAGTTCATCACCCGCTGGAGAGAGTTGGCAACCTTCCATGCCACTCCCATGACCGAGAAGGAAGCGGTCCAGACCTACATGCGGAACATGCTTCCCGAGATCGCTCTACATGTCGAGGCATCCAATCACCCTCCATGTCAGAGCTCATTTCCAAGGCAGTTTGTATTGAGGGATTATTCAAGCATCATGGCAACCCTCGTCAACAACCTGTCAGCTCAAACTCTCGCTCCAACAGTCTAGGAAGCCAAAAGGCAGTAATTAGCACGGTTGTCGCTGTGGCTGACATCAAAGGCGCGGTTCCTCAAACCTTGGACCATTCAAAGGCACAGGCATCTCTGACCGGGGGCAAGCAGCAGTCTTACAACAGCGTCCCGCCTCCTAAAATTCTAGGAGAAATAACTACTGGGCTCAGCAGCATAATAAGGTTTACCCCTTCGACACAAAGTGGACGCCTGCACTACTTTGGCTATTGTTAGAACAGAACATGATACAGTTGACGAAGGCCAATACTGCAGAGTCGGCTGGGCAAGAGGAAAATAAGAAGTATTGCGCCTATCATAGGAGGGTATGTCACCCCAGTTTCGATTGCTTTAAGCTCAATGACACGATCAAAGACCATATCAACAAGGGTCAGATAAATCTCGAAGAGTTGAAGAAAGAATTCGAGGCAACTGAGGCTTCTCACGTAGTCACGATTCATGAGGACGATGGAGGCACGCTCTATCCTTTGTGCCTTTTTCTTCATAATGCTCGAAGAAGGGCTCGTCACTCCCAATTCGACAAGGCAGCCCAAGTTCCTACCTCCAGGAACCAAGAACCTCTGGTGCGCATATCACCACATACGAGGCCATAACATCAGCAAATGCACTGGCTTCCACAAGCTCTAGATAGAGAAGATGCAGCAGTGTCAGGAAGTTAAAAGCAACCAAGAAGGACACCCTCGAGTCCCTCTTCCGAATAAGTAAGAAGACCTCCTAACGCAAGCCCAAGGAAGCACTGAGCTAGACCCTCTGTAGGCCCTCTTCAGGGCAATGCTCCAACAAGGCCTTGTCACTCTCAAGCCTGCCAGGCAACCAAGGGGTCTTGCCCAAGGTACGGAAAACCTTTGGTGCCCATATCACCAAGTATGGGGCCACGAACTTAACGAATGATTTGGGTTCGAAGCTACAGTCATAGAGAAAGTCCAACTAGGCCACATCATTTGTGCGATTCTCTCAGAACGCGTCCAAGCCATCGCTCCCATCCCCAAGGAAGCCACACTACCAGCCCCTCCTGAGTATACACTGGTTACGAGGCAAGAGGTCATCAAAGGTGGTGGCCTCAACTGCCTTGGAGGCTTCTTTGGTCAGGATATGAAGACCTCTCTTCTGCTTAACCCAGAGACGGCTGTGGACTTCACTCTAGAACTGAGTCTAAGACCTGGACTGCCTCGCCTTCTTTGAACATGCAAGGGTCATGTTTATGAGCTAGAGCAGGGAGTGGGCAAGGACGGAAGGCAGGCCTTTATATGACATCAGGCCATTGCCCCTAGTTCCTTTGTGGGGCCCCTGTGCACGGCTGACTTGAGGCTGGCTCAAGATGGTACTCTTAGGGAAGACCTTTAAGAATCAGTGCTCGAGGTGTTTGCATGGCTTCTAGAGAGTGACAGAGGAGAGAGCTAGTTCACAACTCCGTTTGAGTTGAGGTCAAAAAGGAACCTGCCAAGATGGTGCATGTGCACCTTTAGAGTTAGCTGTCCGGATGACTAGGGGGTTGTCCCGGGCCCAATCAATGGGTTCGACCTGAGGAGGTCGAGACCCACGAGCTTGTGTCTATGAGGGGTGAGGCAGAAGCCCATCTCTCATAGGGTGAAGCTGTGTGTGTTGAGAGGAAGGATGGAGTGGTCGACCCTATGTGCTCGAGGTGACATAGAGCTAGTGCTGCCCTAGACCATGGAATGCAAATGCATGGCACATGTAGGGTTCAGCCCAAGAAGGCCTAGCCTTGGAAGTGAGCGAGGGGTGAAGATCTCAAGATCTTCACCTCTATGTGCCGACCCTCTAGGTGTGGAGGGTCGGGGTGGTGAAGGAGCATAAGGGGTTACCTTTCGGTGAACCTCAGGAGTGATGGCAACTCGCTTGCATTTCGTGGGAGTGATGAGGGCAGCCTTTCGATGTGCCTCAGCAATATGACCAGCAAGAGACTTGCCAGTAGCAGGGTGTATGCCATGTGTGGTTGCAGATGTGCCATCGATGCAAGAGGACTTGGTGGAGGGTCCACTAGGGCAAGGCAGCGGGGAGGTGGGACTTCTACGTCCCCTCTCACACCGATCTAGGTGAGAACCTGGGAGCCGGACCTTGAGTTCTGACTCAGGAGGAGAGTAGGGAAGGAAGCTTGAGCAGTTCACTTCCCTGAGACGGTCACGAGTGAGGGGATAAAGAAGTCCCCGAATCGGATGAATGTGTTGAAAAACTCAGGTGCCATACAAATTAATGCAAAAGTAAAAGAGGATACTAGTCAAACAAGAGCGAGCCGACTAAGGAGTAGTAAGTCCCTAGTGTAGTCTCCAAGCTGGTTAGGTGCCTCGATATCGCCCTCCATATTTCGATGATCTGGTGACACGTATCTTGGGTTTCTGGTGAACGTGGGATTTGAGACTACTCTCTCAGAACTTTGCTCGAGAGCAAGGGCAGGTATACCAACCGATGAGAGAGGAATTGAAGGTGGGTTCGGTACTTACTCGGGCTGGCACGCGTGGGCGCCCTCTTAGATCATGAAGAAAGCCTCCCAACTGCTTTAGCTAGTTTCGAATTACGTCCCTTGACCTGTAATCCTCTTGTTTTCTACACAACACTTCTATGGTTAATTTGCGAGACAAGTGGGTCAAAAACACCCACCCTTTTCTTAGGGCACTGCACGTTCACACGAGAGGGCGATAAAGCGTAAGGTTCAAATAAATATAGAAAAGGGAAGAAAAGTTGATGAAGAGGTGAGACTAACATTGCTGCCGAGAAGTCATCGACTCGGAGTGGTAGCAAGATGGGCATAGTTCTTAGAACCAGCACGACGACAATGCTACTCAAAACTGAGACCGATATGGTGATCTTAGGCCAAGTCTACCCTCAATCAAGAGAGAAGAGACAAGAGACAAGAGAATGAAAAGAAGAGACGAAACAGCAGAAAGATGAGGTGCCGACGACGCTAGGTGTTGCTGCTCACGACTGTGAAGTAGCAATGTCGTGGCCCTTAAGTGGCACTCGACACTACTGCTCATGGCTAAAGAGTGAGGAATGAATTATAGACGACGCTAGGCATCACCGTTGGCAACATAAGAAAACAACACCCCCCCGCATGGGCGGCGATAATTTCTGATGAAGCGCGTGGCGATGGTCATTCATGAAGCGCACGACGGTAATCCTCATGAGGGAAGGACCCCTACGAGCAACAACGGGTTTCACCGTCTGGGTTCTTCACTAAGACGTCCAAGCTATGTTTGTGGATGGCGATAGACAGTGCCGTCTACATGCCCCACTGGACAAAAGAGATAGAAGAAAAGAAGAAGAAGGAGGCTCGTGCATGGCGTTGCCATCATCATGCGTGACTTGTGTGACCTCAGGGGAGGCTTGCATGGCACTGCCACTGATGTGCATGACCGTTGCGAGGAGCTAAGTCAGGGAAGAGGGAGAAGAGAGGAAATAAAAGAGAGAGAAGAAAAAGAAAAGAAGAGAGAGAAGATTTATCTTGAACCTAGGGGTACTAGTCAAAAGTTTCTTTCACCTCACTCTTTCTCTCAAATCTCACCCAACAATGAGAAAAAAGAGAAACTTGTATTAAGCAAAAACTCTCTTTTGTGAAAGGTTGAGTGCTCTAGTGCGTACAATGCTGGTACATAATATAGAATTTGCCCTAAATATGGGTGAATGATCAAAAGTAACTCTAATTGCTAGAATTTAAGATTGAATTGAATTAAAAAAAATTAAGAAACTAAGGTGTAAAATGATAGATTTTCCCATTCCTAACAACTCATAGTCCTTGTGTTGCCCTAGAACTTGCATGATCTTGCATGGCTGATCCAGGGTCGTTCTGATGCTAGATTGATCGTAAGATGATTGTTTTCTTGTAGGGCTCAGCATGACGATCGATTTGATACCAACTTTGAGCCATGGATCGTGTTTTTAGTGCACGATCATGTGACTTGAAATTTGAATGGATCTTGAAACTTCAGATCGATAGTGTACTCGTTCCTTGATGTTTTTCGGTGATTTCATTATTGAATTACATTAAGCATGTCGTTATGATAGCAGGGTAACAAACACAGCTCGATTTCGTGCCTGAACGAAGATTTTGCAACTTTGGAATTTTGGCAGGAATATGGAATTCTTGCGACGAAATTTAGAGTAGCTTCGTTGGCTTTGTGTGCAGAATCTGACCGTTCATCACGTACGGGGTTCGGGTCAGTGATAGCCTGAGACTTTACGCACACGATGGAATTAGTCTCGTACCGATCGGGCTTGCAAGCGGTGTGATCTGGCCGCTCGAGCGAGGCACAAGGCTGCTGAATTTCCTGTACTTTCTTCACGGATCAACATCTTCTCTCTAGCTTTTCTTTGCGCTCGGGTGTTGGGACGGGTGAGATATGATTATCGAAAGTCACTGGTCGTGACTTTCCCTTCCATGGCATGGAGTTGCAAGGTGGTTGCACGGGAATAGCGTGCGACCTCTTTTGTTTCATTCTTTTGCCTATAATTTCTTCCTGGAGTGTCCGTTCAGGCTGAAATTTGACCCTTGGGGGTTTTTTACTGTTCCAAATCCAATGGTTACAATTCTATAGTGATTTGAGATACTGAAAATGTAGCTCTAGTTATAGGGGCCGTTTCAGAGTGCTAAGGTCCGATTTTGCTGGAATTGTTCCTCAGTCTGCACCGTCTTAGACATGTCAAACTATGACGAAACTTGGCAGGAGATTTTTAAGAGACATTATAAAGATCTTGGCTGATTCCAGGACTATTTTGATACTGCCAAAATTTCCACTGTTTGCTAGGCTTTATTGAGCGGGGGGCCCATGTTGATGAAAAATACCTTCCAATAGTGGGTCCGTGAACTCTAGACATGAGAGAGAGAGAGAGAGAGAGAGAGGGTGAGGCTCGGACCAGCCCTGGGTCCGAGAGAAAGAAGAAGAGAGAAAGAGTGAAGAAAGAGAGAGAAGAGAGAGAAGAGAGAAGAGAGAAAGAAGAGAGAGAAATAGAGAGAAGAGAGAGTGCACTTAGAATGGCCTTGAGCATAGGTGCACCTTCATGGGTTACATGCACATGATAGATAAGTCTTGATCTTTGTGGGTCAAGGCTAGGGTCTAAGGTTTAGGATTATGGCTTAGATGGGTTAGGGTAAGGTGTGGTTTATGGAAACTAAGGTGTATAGGCTATGATGGTATGCATATGAAGTTTGGAGTGTAGGTGCTATGGTGTAACTAAGGTGTATGTGATGAAGTAGGGAGTAGGGTTGGGTGTAGGAAAGCTAAGGTAGAGTGTGGGGTGTAGGGTGTATGGAGTAGCATTGGAAGCTAAGAGTTCTAGGTGTATGGGAGCTAAAGTGTATGGAGTAAGATTGGGAGTTGGGGAAGTTGGAATTTTGGGGTTCTAGGGAGTGAAGGGTCCTAGGAGTATTTTCTCTCTCTAGGACTTATTTCTCTATCCTCTCTCCTTGAGTCTTGGGTTTAGAATCAAAGAAAAAGAACAACCTTAAGCTCTTCTCATTAATTTCCAAAACTCTTAAGAGTCTCATTACAAATGACTACACTTTTCTTATATAGGGTATCCTCAAAACATAGGTGGATACTAAAAAAAAATCATAATTGTTGAAAATTAGATATTTAATTAATACAAATATTAATCCCGTTTTTAAAATTAATGACCAAAATACCCCTAAGCACTTTTCAACAAATGACAAAACCATCCCTCTATGAGGGGCCTTTTGCCATCGCTATGCCTCAGGAGATTTTTCGGATGTTTACAGTGGCAATTTGAGTAATCAAGCATTGTAGAATCGTTGCATGGATTGTTACACACGTTTTGATACCCATTGATCGTCTTGGGACATAGTTTTAAGGAAGAACCCAAAATCTAGCCAAGTCCATCAACTCATGATTCTTCGACTATCGATTTGGCACGATCCGTGATGTTCCAACACTTATTTTTTATCACAAATTCAAGAGGACACTGTCACGATCATTATGTGATAAATTTTGTCCATTTTGGTCTCTTTTATTAGCATGTTCCAATTTTGAGAAGTTGTCAGAAAATGGAATTCCAACAACTGGAAAAGTATACCTTCGTAGACCTCAAAATTCGATATCATCCAGCCTTCGATCATTCACAAAAATTATAACAAACTGAAGTTGTTCAAAGCATGGTCGCAACATACTTGTGATGATACGACATCGGGATCTTGAGCTTTGGCCTCTTAAAAAATGGGATGTTACTCTTTTTAAAATTTGAATTTTCATGTTTCGAGTCCATCTTCTCTCTAACAATTATGTCGTTTCAGGCCACACCATGATGCATTCCATTTGTGAAAATGAGCGTATCTTCGAGATCTAGCTTGTGTTCGAATTTGAGATTAATTGGACCCAAAATAAGCAAGTTATGAGCATTTAAAAATCATCCTGAAATGAAAAAACACAGTTTTCATGAATGGAAATCGGTTCGCTGAGGCTACACCGCAATAGTGTAAAACCAGCCCTTTTTTGGTAAGTTGGGTCCAAAATGGTCCTGGAAGGTTCGATTGAGTCGAAATTTGGTCCTTGGGGGTCTTGAATTTTCAGATCCAATGGCGGTGGTCAGATACTCTTTTGAGATCTATAAAATAGGGATATAGTTATATGGTCCATTTCAGCATGATAGAAACTGGATTTAAAAACCGAGTTTCGTCCTGATCAACTTAAAACTTGTCAGAATGCGAATAAAATTTTCAAGCATCCTTAGGGTATAAAAAAAATATCCTCCCATGAAATTTGAGGCTATTCTGACACCTCTTTAGAGGTCGCCCACTATCAGGCATATTGTTATAGTGTTCCCATGGTTTGGCGGAGTTTTGGGCACCGACGAGTTCAAGTTACCATTGACTCTCTCTTTATTCACCCCGGGAATACAAGTATGTAAAAAATCCCGTATAACAACTTGCCACACTGAATGTTACTTTTCAAGAGAAGAGAGAAGTGTAACATTCAGTACAAAACTTTGCTAGAGTTCATCTATCATATCCTTACTGAGGCGCTTTTATGGTCTATCAACATTCTTTTTCTTCTTAATCATCAGCATTAACACGATCCTTGAGGGGGAGACGATGCCAAGCTTCTTCCCTGGGGGATGACCGAAGTGGATTCTAATAATTAGGGGCATTGTTTAAAGGCTTGATAAACCTAATACTACTAGAATCCCTTTTCTGAGGGAGCATGATGATTGGGGGCCTTACTTAAGGGCTTCCTTCCCAACTCAACAATGCTTCCAAATGAGCCAACTGGTGAGTGCCTTTGGGGCTCGCATCCCAATCCAATGGTATTTTGGGTTCCAACAACTGGGGGCCTTGTTTATGGGCTTGAGACAATCAGAATCCAGATGTGTCTGGTAGTTGGGAGTGTTGCTTGGAGAATTCCTTCCCAATCTGTCATATTTTTCTTTGAAAGGCTAGTGGCAGGGATCTTGCTGAAGGGCTTCCTTCCCATTTCCCAATTGAACATTTGATTTGTTTATTTTTCTTTAGATAAGCAATCAAGGAGAGGCCCTAATGGGGCATATGAACTGCTGCACTAGGAGTTGGGCTGATGGCACCGGGGGTGTCTCTTTGGGGGCTTACACCCAATATACCGAGCTTAGTCAAGAGCTTTTTGGTGGCCATCCTGAAAGTTAAACATGTTTGTAACTGAGGCCTTAATAAGACGATCACTTTGGGAAACCCCAATCATACTGGAGCTTAGTTGAGGGATTTTTAGTGGCCATCCTGAAAGTCTAAATCTACCAGTAGATGGGAACCTTAATAAGACGGTTACTCTCGAAATTGGGGCATCGATCCAAGCTAAGCAATCAATTGCCTTATAGAATCTTCTATCTCAAATTATCAACATGTTCTTCTTGTTTTTGATTGACATCTTGGATTGGAGAATCTCTTCAACAATGGCTATCCTGACTTGCCATCTTGACAATTCTTCTGATCTTCAGTGGCTGTTCAAAAGGCTGGCGTAAGTTGTCGGATTTTTTTAAACTCATTTTGGTCTAAATGGTAAGGTACCCTATGAGAGGTATTGGTTCCTAAACCACTAAGATTTTTGCTTTAATTGGTTGAAACTGACTTAGTCGAATGTTGCATCAACCTGTTTATTAGTCCAGGTGCCCTATTGGGTTTTCACTTGAACTGGACAGAGTGGCGCTGCTAAACGGTTTTCACCGACTTCTTCTTTTATTGAGGCTCTTTTACCTGTGACTTTGAGGTCCATCCACCTTTTTGTTTCCATTTTTACTCATGGCACCCTTTCGGGTTTTTACCATGCCCATTTTTCTATTTTTAGAGCACGTCTACTCGTGGCTTAATGGCTATGCCCATCTTTTATTTTTTCTCATGGTTCCCTTTTGGGTTTTCACCATGCCCAACTTTTTATTTGGTAATTTTACCTATAGTTTCATGGTTATGTCCACCTGAAGCTCCCACTTTTACTCATGATGATCCTTATAGGATGCTCATCATACCTGGCTACTTTCTTTTAAGATGATTTTAACCACAACTTCATGGATGTGTCCATCTTTATAAAAGAGAATGTGTCCTCCTTGATGATGAATAAGATGGAGGGTCACTAGGGTAATGGATATCATGTGTGAAGATTTTATTACGAGGGTGAACACTACTGGAGATGTTTTGGATTTTGCCAAGTGGTGGATGACTCACTTGCTGGAATATAGAGGCTTAGGTGGACCATGAGATGATTCGTGCATGAAAACTCCCAAGGGATAATATGTATCTTCAGGGTAGAGAAATGGTTACCTCCCCGGGGATTGAAAGACCTCCTTGGGTGATGAAAATATAGCATGTTTCATAAACTAGTCATAGCATATCTGCACCACTGAGGATGATAACCCATCATTGGAGATCATGGATCATTGAAGTGAAGGCCCACTAGAGATAATAAACCACTGGGGGTAATGGACTACTGAGGGTCCATATGACTCTTCAGGCAGAGTATTACTCGTGAGGTCTTATGAAGGCTCAAATGAGTAGGATATGTTTGGTATGGCTCCATGGGGATAATGGAGCTCTTAGGTGAAGCCCAGGTAAAGAGGTTTCTAGGTTGATTTTTTATAATGTTTGAGTTGTTAAATGGAATTTCAATGGAAAGGGTAATTTCTTGGACAAAGAGATGATGTTTACCTGACTCACGGGGTTGATAAGTGAACTTTATGGGGTGATTGGGACTCCATGGTTTTTAAGAGTCATCAGGGTCTATAGTGGAAGCCATGTATCAACCAAATGGTACGCTGAACTGCAATTTTGAAGTTAATGCAAGGGTGTACTCCAGTGGTGTTTGAGCATATTAAGGTTATGAGTATCCTTGCAAAAGTTGCTCAGTGTGCCTCTATTGGGGATGATATACTTTAAGGATGTGTCTCAGCTAGGGATCAAGAACATTAAGGATAGAAACATCCTTGATGATGATGATTTGGGTGAGGTACATCATTTTTACGATATCTGAACCTGATGGGTTTGAAGGTGGGTTTCGAAATGGATGGGTAGCATAGGTCCATCAAAATTTATTAGGTTGAACCCAGGATTTCACTAGGTTAACAAGTTTATGGTTTACACCTAAAGGGTTTGAAAAAAAAAGGGGCTAATGAGCTCAAGGCTCTGGGCTTCACTTAGCTTAGGGTTACCCATTGGGGCGTTAGTGTGCGTAGGTAAAACAAGGAGCATAACCCCTTTGATCACCTTGTGTCAATGTGCACAAGTGTGTGCCGAGCTCATGGTTAAACCATGGGCTCATGTGAGTAGTGACAAACAAGAGATGAGTGAAATAAGAGAGAGTAATGGACCGCCATTTGGTTGCAGGTCAAAACCAATTAGAAGCGAGAGAAGAGATACATGAGGTGAATGAGATGATGGATCTGCCCTAGGAACGGGCTCAGAACTTTGACGAGAAAGTGGGAGGCAAGAGTGATGAGAGGTTCATGGGCACGCATGTAGGCGCATGTCGGGGCAATTTATCAAGTGATGGAAAGAGGAGTAAATGATGACGAGCCTGCCCTTAGCGCGGGCTCGGGAGTTTGACATATGAGAGAAGACAGAAAATAGGGGGAGAAGTGATGGGCCCAGATCTTGACGATGGGGGAGGGGAAAGAGAGATGAGAGATATAGTGAGGGAGAGTGACGGGCCCATGCCTAAGCGCGGGCAAGGAAGCTTGGACGGAGAGGAGAGAGAGGGGTCCACCCGGGCCTTTGTGGGCCCGACAGACCAAGGCCGATTTTCAGCTTTGAGTGAGCAATTTTGGACTGGGCCGGGCTCGAGCGACTTAACGAGCCCGGGTTCGCCTTGTTCTGACACCATTTAACAAAGTTTACCATTTTTGCCCTGGGGGGATTTTTGAATCAAAAGGGGCAGGCAAGGGCAAGGGCGGTCATTTTGCCTCTTTCTTTGGCCTTTGGGCCCTCCATCTTCTTTTAAATTCCTCTTTTGCCTTTGTAGACCTTTATGGGAATAGGCTTCTGTGAGGACATATGGAGGAAAGGATTTTTAGAAGGGCTATATAAGGGGGAATGTGGGTTCCATTTTCTTCATTCTTGTTCATTTTCTCATTTTTAGAGAGTGAAAGTGAGAGAGACCTCTCTTAGAGTGAGAAAGTGAACTCCTTAGGGGAATTCTTTTGATCCCGGCTACCTCTTCTAACCTCTAGGTATCTATCTTCTTTCATTATTCTTTTCCTTTATAATTTTGATGCTTCTTCATCTCTTTCTTGCTTCTTTGTATGCTCCATGTTTGAGTTTTTGCATGAGTAGTCTTCTTTGAGCATAGTCTGGATAGTTTGATCATCCTTGAGCACTTTTAAGCCTTCCTTAAGAATGCTTAGCATATCTTGCATCTTCATTTAGCATCTTGAGCATACTTTGAGCTTCACAAATGTCTTTGAGCATCACGAACCTCTTAAACATGTTCGTCACAAATATTTCTTTGAAGCATCACGAATCATAAGCATTGCCTTTGAGTACCATGAGCACTTTGGAGCTTCACGATCATTGCTTTGAACAATATGAGCATGTTTTGGGCTTCATGAATGTCTTTTTGAGCACTTCAAACATACTCTTGACAACACAAATATTATTCTGAGCACTTGAGCGTCATAGATATTTTTTTGAACATTATCAATGTTTCTGAGCACCATGAATAGTTTTTTTCTTGAACATCATGAGCCTCACGGATGTCTAGAACATCACAAATTTTTCTTTGAGCACCCCAAATATTTCTTGCATGACCCGAATATTTCTTGAACATCATGATATCCTTGAAGCATATTCTTTTAGCGACCTTTCACATTCTCGTGTAACCGTTCATTTCCCCTATTTCTTCATGTATGCCTCAGCATCCAAAGCATCCTTGTAGCATTTTCATGTACCCCCTTCACGTCCTTATAGCAAATAGCACACGTGAACGTGAAGAGTGTGGGTAAAATCAATATAATTCTTAAGCAGAAATGAACACGAGGTGCTTAATCACCCCAAGTGGGGTGCGCTTTGATACGGCGAGCCAAATCGAGGCACAATAAAAATGGAGAGCAAGGTGCCCTAACAATGACTGAGCGCCTGACAACTTGGTGCTAGGCAATGTGCGTTTTGGGTTAAAGATGTCAGAAGCGCCGTCCAAACGAAAAGTACGACTTGTACCGACTCGAGCGCACTTAGAGTCGAGTATAACCCTACTCAGGGTGCAATATAGGGATGAGGGAAGAGGGTCACTCACAAAATAAGGTGATGGGGAGGCATGAAAAAGAAAGAAAGCGATAAAGCCACGTTGCTAACAAAGAGGAAAGACGGTCTGGGGCAGCATAATCCTAGCGCCAACATCAATGGCGCCCAAAATCGGTGGTCCCGGGTGGTCACAACTGAAGATCAAGGGATCAGGGTCCTAGTGACAATACAAATGGCGTCAAAACCCTTTTCCGAGAAAATCGGCCAAAACGGCGAACAATAAGCCCCTAAGGGCGAAGTGACATTCTGGAGCCCAAGAGACCTAGCGCCACTAGCAATGGCGTCAGCAACAGTGCCACTAGAGCCGGGCTCTGGACTTTCAGAAAGTACACGGGGGCGAACCGAGGCGGGCAAAATATGCTGAGGGGAGTTTTGACACTCCCCTCAGTAACTTTTGTAAGTTTCAAGCCTAAAAAAGAAACAAGAGCTCGCAATGAGCTGGGATGCGTTCCGCATTGAGGGCAGTCTTTCGAAACAAAGGTTCGAGAGGTTGCTTCAACAGTTGAAATGGAAGGGAAGCTTGACGTGCCCCATGGTGGGCACCAGACTGTTTATACTAGAAATTGTAGTTAGGAGATTACACCCCCGCCTTGATTTTGGGTGTAAATAAATTGATAATTGATAGAGTATGAGTCCCGTCAAATTACGCTCCAGGAGAGAATCAGGTCCTAAGATCCTATCCTTCTCAGATCACTGACAAAGTTGGCTTCCCTATTATCCTAACCTTGGAACTCAACCAAAAGATTTTAAAAGGGGTATAGCGAT
The DNA here is from genome assembly GCF_000471905.2 of Amborella trichopoda. The sequence continues at coordinate 1,192,144 of NW_006497454.1, forward strand.
AAGAGGAAAATAGATGTAAAAAGAGAATGAAAGAAGAAAACCATAAATAAGTAGCTAAACTAAGAAGATGCAAGTAAGTAGGAGTAAAGAATCTAACTACTAAATGCAAGAAAAATAAGAAATTAAAAAGTATGGAGATAAGGAATAAGGCTAATCTAAGCATGCATAACATAGGATAAAGGAGAGAGATAATATCATGGCGATGCGAGCATGATTCTAAAGAAGGAAGAGGATGAGATCCTCATCAGCGAGGCATAGAGATATAAATATAAAATGAGAAGAAAGATAAAAATGCATCATAAAAAAAATATACAATGGAAGAGAGGAGAGAGGAAGATAGCTAATACTAGCAAATAACATGCAAATAAAGTAACAAAACTAAATATAAGAAAGAAATGAAGGGAAGCTGCATAGAGAACGAGTCAAGACAAATGAAATATAGAGAAATACGAAACGGTTCATAAGAAAGGGAGAGTGGAGGATGGATAAATACAAATCCCTAATTAAAGATAGTGAAGATAAAGAAAAAACGAAGATAACAAGGGGAGAAGAGGAGGAACGAAGCTATTGAACAAAATAGAAGGGAGAACGATAAAGTACATGCAAAAGAGAGTAGAGAGTGAGAGAGGTGAGGGAGATTAATCAAAATACAAGGTAAAAAAAAGAAAAGAGATGAACTCGAAATGTCCCTAACTAAAATAAAAAAGCATAATAACCGAGGAGGGTAAAATTTGCTGAGGGGAGTTTTGGCACTTCCCTCATTAAATTTTGTAACTTTCAAGCCTAAAAACAAACAAGAGCTCGCAAGGAGCTGGGATGCATTCCGCATTGAGGGAAACAAAGGTTCGAGAGGTTGCTTCAACAGTTAATGGAAGGGAAGCTTGACGTGCTCCATGGTGGGCGCCAGACTGTTTATATTAGAAATTGCTGTTAGGAGACTACACCCCCGCCTTGACATTGGGTGTAAATAAATTGATAATTGATAGAGTATGGATCCCGTCAAATTACGCTCCAGGAGAGAATCAGGTCCTAAGATCCTATCCTCCTCGGATCACTGACAAAGTTGGCTTCCCTACTATCCTAACCATGGAACTCAACCAAAAGATTTTGAAAGGGGTATAGAGATAAGAGGAAAATAGATGTAAAAAGAGAATGAAAGAAGAAAACCATAAATAAGTAGCCAAACTAGGAAGATGCAAGTAAGTAGGAGTAAAGAATCTAACTACTAAATGCAAGAAAAATAAGGAATTAAAAAGTAGGGAGATAAGGAATAAGGCTAATCTAAGCATGCATAACATAGGATAAAGGAGATAGATAATACCATGGCGATGCGAGCATGATTCTGAAGAAGGAAGAGGATGAGATCCTCATCATCGAGGCATAGAGATATAAATATAAAATGAAATGAAAGATAAAAATACATCAAAAAAATATATATATAATGTAAGAGAGGAGAGAGGAAGATAGTTAATACTAGCAAATAACATGCAAATAAAGTAACAAAACTAAATATAAAAAAGAAATGAGGGGAAAGAGCATAGAGAGAGAGTCAAGATAAATGAAATATAGAGAAATAAGGAATGATTCATAAATAAGGGAGAGTGGAAGATGGATAAATACAAATCCCTAATTAAAGATAGTGAAGATCAAGAAAAAACGAAGATAACAAGGAGAGAAGAGGAGGAACGAAACTATTGAACAAAATAGAAGGGAGAACGATAAAGTACATGCAAAAGAGAGTAGACAGTGAGAGAGGCGAGGGAGATTCTTCAAACTACAAGGTAAAAAGAATGAAAAGAGATTAACGCGAAATGTCCCTAACTAAAATGAGAAAGCATAGTAACTGAGGCGGGCAAAATTTGTTGAGGGGAGTTTTGACACTTCCCTCAATAACTTTTGTAAGTTTCAAGCCTAAAAAAGAAACAAGAGCTCGCAATGAGCCGGGATGCATTCCGCATTGAGGGTGGTCTTTCGAAGCAAAAGTTCGAGAGGTTGCTTCAACAGTTGAAATGGAAGGGAAGCTTGACGTGCCCCATGGTGGGAGCCAGACTGTTTATACTAGAAATTGCAGTTACAAGACTACACCCCCGCCTTGATTTTGGATGTAAATAAATTGATAATTGATAGTGTATGGGTCCCGTCAAATTACGCTCCAGGAGAGGATCAGATCCTAAGATCCTATCCTCCTCGGATCACTGACAAAGTTGGCTTCCCTACTATCCTAACCTTGGAACTCAACCAAAAGACTTTGAAAGGGGTATAGAGATAAGAGGAAAATAGATGTAAACAGAGAATGAAAGAAGAAAACCATAAATAAGTAGCTAACCTAGGAAGATGCAAGTAAGTAGGAGTAAAGAATCTAACTATTAAATGCAAGAAAAATAAGAAATTAAAAAGTATGGAGATAAGGAATAAGGCTAATCTAAGCATGCATAACATAGGATAAAGGAGAGAGATAATACCATGGCGAAGCGAGCATGATTCTGAAGAAGGAAGAGGATGAGATCCTCATCAGCGAGGCATAGAGATATAAATATAAAATGAGAAGAAAGATAAAAATGCATCATAAAAAATATATATAATGGAAGAGAGGAGAGAGGAAGATAGCTCATACTAGAAAATAACATGCAAATAAAGTAACAAAACTAAATATAAGAAAGAAATGAAGGGAAAGACCATAGAGAGAGAGTTAAGATAAATGAAATATAGAGAAATAAGGAATGATTCGTAAATAAGGGAGGGTGGAGGATGGATAAATACAAATCCCTAATTAAAGATAGTGAAGATCAAGAAAAAACGAAGATAACAAAGAGAGAAGAGGAGGAACGAAGCTATTGAACAAAATAAAAGGGAGAACAATAAAGTACATGCAAAAGAGAGTAGAGAGTGAGAAAGGTGAAGGAGATTACTCAAAATACAAGGTCAAAAAAAAGAAAAGAGATTAACGCGAAATGTCCCTAACTAAAATGAAAAAGCATAGTAAAAGAAGCATCATCAAGCATGGGGTTAGAATGCATGAGAGATAGGAGATAGCTACACTATTACATGGATTGATAAAAGCAAATAGAAGAGTAAATACACCCTATCAAAGAAAATGTAGCAAGGCACGAAAATACTATCCACAAATAGAGGAGATGAAAGATTATGATGAGGAGAGGGAATTTATGCCATTAAGAAGAGGAAAACAAAGAAGAAGCACAACTATAATAAACCAAGAAGAAGATTAACTATTAAAAGAAAGAAAGTCATTATTTAATGAAGAAGAGATTGAGGGACAGAGAAAGATCTATGCCATTAAATGAGGAAACAATGAAAAGAAATAAATACCCAACCAAAAGGAATGACAGCACATCCTCTTAAAAGGAAAATATCTTATAAATGAAAAGGATAAAGAGGAGGGAGTAAATATAACCAATCAAAAGAAATAAATAAAAACCTAAAAGGAAAAAATGATCATATAATAAAGGAGATAAAAGAAGGAAGAAGAGATTAAATATAATAAACATATTACAATAAATACTGCATTAAATAAAAGAACGTAAAAGGTTAACAATGAGAGAGAATAAAGGAAAACAAGCAAATCTAGCTCAAAGAAATAAATCGAAAGTTCATGAAGAGGGGAAAAGAGGGGAACTACATTAAGAAATAAAGAACAAGATGAGAGAAATCATAAATGTAAATGATGCATGAAAATGAATCTTAGGAAAATAAATAAAAAGGAAAAAAGAGAGGGGAAAATGACAAATAGGCCAGGTCCCCAGGCCGACGCATCTTCATGAAGCAAATCTTCCAAGATGGTGGTCATGGCATGTTGATATGTATCTCCCGCATTCTTTAACATGCATGACATCACAGTGTAGCAATAGACCCCTTTGGGAGTTAGGAACATCGTGGTTTCTTCATCTTCGGGTGCCATCCTTATTTGGTTATACCCCAAATAACCATCCATGAAGGAGAAGACTTGACAATTAGCAGTCAAGTCAATGAGCATCTCAGTGAAGGGGAGATGAAAGTCATCTTTCAGGCAGGCTGCATTCAAATCTCGGAAGTCGATACAGACTCTGATTTGTCCGTTCTTCTTCTTGACCGGCACCACATTGGTTAGCTACCTTGGTTATTTGACTTCCCTGATGAAGTTGGCCTCTCTAAGCTTGGTCACTTTTGCATTGATTTGAATTTCGAGATTGGTCCAAAATGTTATTGATTTACACTTTATAGGCTCAAACGAGGGGTTGATACCAAGACGATGCACTGTGACTCGCGGTTCGAGGCCAAGCATCTCATGGTAGTGAGAAGCAAAGACGTCTCAATTTTCTAGGAGGAAGGTGGTGTATTCTTCATTCTCATCAGGTGACATGATAGCTGAGATAAAGATTGGCCTTGGGTCAGTTTCATAACCCAAGTCTATTTCTTTTAGATCGTCAGTTGTAGCCTGTCCACCTTCCTCCCATACGTCAGATGCCTCCTCCACCTCTTTATCATCAGTGGGTAAGGGATCTGAGGATCCCTCATCGACTTCCAGGAATTCCTTTCTTAGATTAGGGTCGTACAATTCCCCTTTCATTTCAAATACCTATAAGGGCTTGGTGATTTGAGAGATGAAGAGAGCTTATGCCTCTCGTGCAACTCGAGAAGGGTCTATTTCAAGAAAAGAGGGTTTAGAAGGAGAAAATGATAGATCTTGGTGAGGGAGAGTGGCTCGTGTAAGATCTATCTCAAAAGAAAGGGGTCGAGAGGCTGAGGATGCCAGACCCTCGGAAGTCCGGGTGACTTGTGCAAGGTCGGTCTCAAGGAAGGGGGGTTAAGAAGGTGAGGATGATAGACCCAGAGGGTGATTGGGGCAGGGTCGGTCTCAAGGAAAAGGGGTTGAGGAGGTGAAGGTGATAAGTCTTGAGAAGCTGGGGTAGTTTGGGCAAGATTTGACTTGAGAGGGGATAGAGAAGGTGAGGGTAGTGGGCCTGGAAGGGGTCATGGTGATTCGGGTGAAGTTTGTTTCAAGAGAAAGGTCTAGGAAGAGAGGAGGAGATAGATCTTGAGAACCCTGAATGGCTTGAGCAAGACCCTCCTTGGATAAAGCAGGGAGGTCATAAAAGGTTACCACGTTAGTAGTCTCATTAACCGTAAGTAGTGGTGAAGAGGTTCGAGAGTTCCCATATACTCGAGTCCCTTTTTACTGGCATGCTGGGAGGCTGCAGATTCTAAGACTGCAAAGGGGGCTATTGCTCGTTTCCCATCCTTCAGTCCTTGGTTGGTCACGTGTTCGTAGTCCATGTTTCTCATGATCTGGTGAGCCTGGGAACTATAGAGGTCGCACCTTGGTGGGCTGGTTGTGCTCGCATGAGCTGGTCCTTGCGAACATTCAGACTCGCCAAGCTTTTGCGTCTCATGGACAAACCCATGCAAAGGCTCTGAGGGAACGAGTGCGGGTGGAGTCTCTTTCACTTTAGTTTTCCCTTTCCTCATGGTGTCCACTTGCTCAAGGATACCTTGAATTTGGCTTTTTATTTCCAAATTGCGGCTTGCTCTGAATATTGGGACTGAGGGGCAGGTTAGGAAGTAGTGTTGTTGGCGAAGAGCTTGGGTACTTTAGCCACAGGTGAGAAGCAAGTTATCACCATTGCGTAGGTGGTATCTACTTGGGTAAGGAAGTTAGTATTTGTAAGACCTTGCGGGCAAGAGTGTATCCAGGTGTTAGGTGGACATCATCATCCTCCTTCTTGGGGACTGGGATGTGAATAAACCTCAGGGATACGTAGAACCTTAAGTTTTGTTTCTTTAACAGCGCGTCGCTTCACTTCTACTTCTAACAGGGTGACATGAATATGCAAGACCTTTCAGTTGTCAAAGGCGTAGAGGATCTCGACATCCATGGCCTCTTCTTGTCTCACGGGCTTCTCTTCTTGAGACTCATTTAGGTGAGACTCTGAGAGAGGGGGAGCAGAGGACGAGGGTTGTCCTTCACAGAATTGGGATGGTACTTCCGAATGGGAGGAAGGGAATTTGCACCAACAGGGGTCAAGGGGAATACTCTACTGCTCCTCTCCTCTTCCTTAAACATATTGGAGAGGGTCCTTACCACATCCTCAATATCCTCATGAGAGGCACCTTTGAATGTTCTTGAGTTGTTACTAGTTTCAGCTTCCTCTGGTGGCATTGCCTCTCAGTGTCGCATCAGAGTAGTGAAATAATCCTTAGCATCGACATAGTACTACTCGGTAGTGAGAAACAACCTCTTGTCAGCATAGATTGTATACTACCTCCATCCTAGCTATACTCGAAACATTGATGAAGGGTAGATGGGACCACCCCATGGTCATGGAGCCAAAGATGACAAAGCAATATGTTGTAGGAAGTGTCATTTTCTATCATATGAAATTGGGTATAGTCATTCAGGTCTCCGATTTTAAGACGGAGAAGGATCGATTTTAAGACGGAGAAGGATGGTTCTAGCTGGCTTCTCGCCCGACTGATTGAAGCCCTGAACTAAGATAGTTTAAGGTTTTAGATCCTTGCCCCCCAACCCTACGTGGTTGAATTCTTATTGGAATGATGTTTACTGTGGAACCCCCATCCAGCATTATCTGGTTGATTGGGCGGGCATGCAGGTCACCAGTCACAAACAAGGGGAAACTTCTCGCATAACTAAAGAACGTCATCAGAGAACGTGACAACTATGCAGTTATCAAGAATTTCCGGATCCACCTCGATCTTCTAAACCTCAGTTTCATATAGCTCAGGCCGGGACAAAGCTTGAATCAGGGCCGAACGATACTCTCATGACAGCATGAGGGCATCGTAGACACTTAAGAGAGCAAGGAGTCTCCTTAAGTGCCCGACCACATCATACTTGACTTTTGGCTGTGGGTGGTGGTGGAGTAGGTCTTAGTAAGGGAGGGCTGGTGGTGGATGCAGGAAGGTTAGAGGCAGGTTGGGTTGTTTGGACAATCATGGTGGGTGTGGGTAGAGTGGGGTTGGGTGAGGCTTGAGGAGGCCGAGTCTCTCTAAAGGGGCGTAACAGGGGGTCCGAGCCCAGAATGAGGGGGGGACTCAAGTATTTTATAGGGGGTGTAGGTTCAAGAGCTGGAGCTGGTGGACTTGGGTGTGGGACTAGTGGTGGACCAGGGTATTATAGGAGCCTTAGTTGCTTCGGCTTTGGGGCTAGTGGTATGAGCTTCCTCCCCGACCTTAAGTCGATATGGTCGATCTCGGGCATTTCATCGACAACTGGCACTACGTGACATTCCTTGTGAGATAAAGAGGAAGCGTCTATCGTTGTACCCTTCCACAGTTGCTCCAAATAGGGTTTAGGGAGCCTTTTAGAATTTTTAGGCTTCAGGTTTTGGAAGCACTAGAGTAGCTCCTCGAAGGTAGGAGGGGGTTTCTTCTTCTGAGTGGCGTAAGCCAAGGCATCGCCAACACTCAAGAAACCGGTAGACTGTGCCAGTATTTTCTCAACTGCTTCCGGTGCCTCTTACTGAAGTTATAATTTTTGAGCTCGTTATTAGGAAGGTTTAAATTTGGGCATTCAAGAGAGTGTTCCGAGAGGGGTGAAATGAGAGAAGAAGGGTCTGAAGAATCAAGGATAGAAGAATAAGAGTGGGAGCTTTTAGTGTCATCTCTCAAATTAGACCAAACTAGGTAGCTTTTGAGGTCATCACTTGCATTAGACTCAAAGAGGCTTTTAACGTTTTCACTCTCATTGGACGTAATCGAGGATCTTTTAACATTGTAACCCTTGTTGAATGATTGCAGGGGATCTTTTAGGTATTTACCCTGCATGTATCATTGATGGGTGCTTTTATAGAGTCGTCACCCTCATCAAACAGGAAAGCGTAGTACAAGCGGATGCTTTTTTGCAGGGGATCTCTTAGCTTGCCTCCAACTTCACGACCTGGCTGCCCTCGGGAGACAGGACATGTTGGGGAAGGAAGTCATGTAGAGCTGGAAGAGGTGGATCAGGAGGAAGAAACTCTGGTTCGATCGAAGGTTAAGGTATCCTCCTCCCTGCGATGTGCGAACCTCAGAGCTTGCTTGCCTTTTCCCTTCTTGTTAATAGTGATGGGCTTGTATGGTCCTCAAGGCCCAAGTGCCATGTTGGCTTGGCGAACCGCTTCTCTCTTGAGCACTTTCATCCTGCCTTGTCCTTGATAGAACTACCATGGCTGGGATGTGGAGGGCACGTTCAAGTCATCTAGGTCGGACAGCTCATGGGAGGGCCCGTCGCACAGTGACTCAGCTTTGCTGCATTCTTGAGCTTTTGGCTCCGAGATCTGGTCGAGTTCATCATGAGAGGGGGGTCGTAGAGACAGGAACAATTCACCCTTGACGATGAGCTTCTTTGCCAAGGTTATAAAGGCACGACATTCAAAGACATCGTGTCCTCTATGTTGATGGTATATGCACTAGAGCTCTTTGCATCCCACGAGAATGGGCCTTGGTTCCTTAGGGGGAAAGAGGTAGATCATCTCCTTCTCAATCCTGACTTCACACAAGACTGATATGCCTGCGGGGACCATGTCTCTTGGGTGGAGACTCTGAGATTCGTCATCTTCGATTGTGATTGCATGAGATGCTTCGGCCGCTTTGAATGCCTTCTTGAGTGTCTCCAATTGGATCTGCCCCTCATGGATCAAAGCCTCAATGTGATCCTTAAGGATGAAGTACTCCTGAATTGGGTGACTCACCATGCAGTGGTAGCCACATTACTTCTTGTTGTTGATAAGATCAACTTCATTCAGCCTCCTTGCCATGGGGAGGGTGATCATCCCTTGTTCTATTAACATATCGAGGTTGGTCAGCCTATTCCTTGTTGAAGTTATACTTCATGTTCTACCTCTTCTCGAAAATGTCTTTTTGATAGAGATTCGTGGGCAAGGGCAACTGATTGTAGGCTTTAGGTTATTGTGGTGATTGTTAAGGTTCTCCTATGGGTTTAGATTGTAATATGCCTCAGCACATGTTTAGGGTTTGGAGTGGAGCCGAGCCAGTAGGTGGCTTTGGGTTGTTTAGTGTGGCAATGACTGAGGCACTCACCACATCTTTTTACTGATTGCCCCGAGGCCCAGGGCGGTTATTGTCAGAATTCTGGTTAGTTCCTCCATTCGAGGGTTGTGCATCACCATGATGCTTAAATAGACTTTCAATGCACACCGCCTTCGAGATCATCTTGGAGAAGGTACTTGGGTTTGAGGCTTCAACACGTAGAGATATTTCCGGACGCATGTTGCACCCACAAGTCTGAACTGCATCTAATTCGGGCATGGGGTCACTTTGATATATGGCCAATTCCCTCCATCTTTGAATGAACTTGTCCATTTGTTCATTCGTCGCTTGAGTCATGGTATGGAGCTCTATGACCTCCACTTCTCGCTCAACCTCATAGAAACGTTTGTAGAATAGGTGCTCCATTTCATGCCAGGATTCGACAGAGTTTGGTGGCAATCAGGCTTACCATTTGAAGGTTGGTCCATTCAGGGCTTCTATGAAGTATCAGAGGATTAACCTACTATCCAATGCTGACTCTGGCATGTGGGCACGAAGTGTGCCACATGTTGCATAGCCTTCCCTTTTGGTAAGTGGACGGGAACAGAAGCTGGTCAATGAAGCCTGGGTATGGCTTACAATACGAAGTCGTTTTAGACACCCTAGGGAATTGCAGGCTCCATATAGAGTTATTGACCATGGCATGTGTATCCTATTGGATGACTGCGGGGGGGATGGTCTAGTGAATAGCAGTGGCCAAGAGATGAGTGGTTTGTGCTAGAGGAGGTGATGGACTGTGTTCCTCGCCCACGAAGGGGGGTGCTGCAGGAAAGGTGACCCAAGGGTGGAATGAATTTACTTGGAGTCTGGTGCTCTCGATTTCCTTGAGTTGATATATGATTGACAGGAGGGTCTCATTGATCTTGGTGATCGAGTCTTGGGGCAAGAGGTCATGAGCAGGATCCTCAGTTTCGTACGGCCCTATTACGTCAGCTCTCCCTTCTAGGAGGGGTGCCTTGGGGACGGTGTGGGTTCGATACTTCCTTATGGCTCGATCGGGGAGGCAGGTTAGGAGAGGCCGAGGGTGCCCCAACTGAGTCTGAACCTGACTGAGGGCGCGTGTCATCATTGGTTCTTGATGGTCTTGGGACTGCGGGCTCAGGGGATGAGGTTCATCCTCGGTGACTGATAACCATGCATTGGAGCACCTCATGTGTCTTCGGTGCCGGTGCCACCCACAATGGGTAAAGGGGTTCTTCTTTTAAGAGGTTGTGAGGCATAGCAGTGGGAGGTTCCATGACCTTCTTCCTTGGAGGAATCAACATACCGTTCTTGTGCCAAATTCACTGATTCCTGTAGACCCTCTCCAAAAATTTGAATTGACAGGGGAACCTAAGGCGGTTTGCCCTCCTTATACAGATCAGCACCACCTCCATGAGTTGAGGGAGAGTATGGTGACTTGGGGGAGGAGGCTTTGAGACTTCATTGGAGAGCCCTTGATTGATGGGGAGAGATGGAGGAGGCCCAACTTTCTTGGGCAAAGGGATATTGACCCAAGCCCATGCTTAAGGTGAGTGAGTGTATGGGAGTTCTGTTGAGTGGTAAAGAACGTACTCGCCAGGAAGGTTTTGGAGTACCAAGGGGACAAGGGTTTAGGAGGGGAAGGAGGGATGTGAGATGGAGATGGCTCGCACCAGTGGTCCTTCCGTCAGGAGCTTGGGGTAGCAGTTGGATTGCACGTGTGTGCACAGTTAGAAGGGGTGCTTTGAGTGGCCTTGTTGCCGACCCGACTTGTGAGCAGGGGGCCCAGCCTTGGAGGTGCTAGCCTTGCCTTGCAGTGTGTGTGGAGCGGTGGCCTTGTGACCCCACCCACCATGTGCATAGGAATCTGCGGTTGTGACTTACGGGTAGACCATCGGTCATGTGCGTTTCGGAAGTTGGCTTTTGTGCCACCCTGAGCAGAGTGATTATGCAGCATGGTGGGTGGGGTGGCCTTCTGGCTGACCTTCAGTGTGGGACCGGGTCCTAAGAGGCTTGGTGCAGTTGAATGAGTCGGGGTCACCTGGAGGTTCTTGAGGAGAGGGACCAGCGGGAGGACCGCTAGTCCTACATAGTGTGTGTGTGGGGGAGGAGCCTTAGGGTTTCCCCTTTGTGTTGAACTAGCAGGCAGGTTGCCAGCTCGAGATGAGTGGGTGGGTGGGGTCACCTTGCAGTGTCCTACTCGTGAAGGGCCAGAGGACAAATCGCCGGTATGGTGTGTGAGTGGGGCGGCAACATGCAGGATGCTGACACGCACATGTGGGGCATGGGGGGAACCCTTTCGGCTGCCCACAGAGGCAACAACAGGTGGGCTGCCGATTTTGAGAAGAACAGGGGTAGCCTTTCAGCTGCCCCGAGCAATAGGACTGGTGGACTTGCCACCAGTCACAGGGTGAGTGCTAGGGGAGGTGGCCTTGGTGCCACCATTGCAAGCAACACCAAAGGCAGGGCCGTTGGTGCGAGAAAGGAGGGAGTGAGGGACTTTCGAGTCCCTCATCACTTGAGTCTGAGCTGGGGCCCAAGAGCATGCGATTGGGTTGGCACAAAAGAGGAAGGTGGGGAGTGAGGTTTTGGGAACCCATTCTCGGAGGATGAATTTCCAGATATGGGGATCATAAAATCCCTGACCTAGAGATAGGAGTTAGAGAAATCCGGTGCCATCTTAGAAAGTGTGGGAGGAAGCGTGCAGTGAGTGGTCAAGGAAACCAAGTCGACTTTGGGGTGACATGTCTCTAGTGGAGTTGTTAGCTGGTTGGGTCTTGATCTCGACGATCCGGGATAAGATATTCGACCCGGGTTTGGGGGATCGTTGCTTCGAAAACCATCGTGGATAGGTGACAAACAGTGAGGGAGATTTTAGTGCGACGAGTGATTCAGGCACGTACCTCATCGTGGTTTGCATTTGTGGACACGTTTGTGCTCTCAAGAGCATAGTTAGCAAGTCGGGGACTATCAATAAATCGGCTCACCATAAAATTGGAAACAAATAGTTTTTATTTTAAAAAAGCGGATGAAAAAATCGGATAAAAAATGTGGATTGGCAAAAATACTTCATATAAAGACATCACTAAATATCGAATTAGGCTCAAAAAATTGGAGTAAAAAAATAGGATAAATTTATAATATTAGAAATTTTGAAATTCTTAAAAATAAAAATTATGTCAAAGCCATCAATTACTAATTCATATATAAAAACTTTACTAGGCTAATATAATTAAATCAATTAATTTAGATGTCTCATAAGTCTCATCCAATCATCCAATATTAAATATATAATTAATTAGTATATACCAAAAAAAGTACCATATAAATCTACCCATTATATACTTTAAGAAACATCACACCTACTTATTACATAAAAAAACAAATATACTATATAAATTTATTCATTAAAACACTTTAAATATGGTATGGTGACAAATATACTATAAATTTATTCATTAAATACTTAAACATAACTCCTACTTAGAAGGTACCAAAAAATAAATACATGATTTTTGTTTTCTCATTACAATTATTTAACTATGGTATGGTGACTATGATCACTCCATAGCTATGGTTAAAGTTTTATAAATTTGTTTAGTTGAAAAGAAGTTCGTAGAAATTTGGGTTTTACATCTGTGTTCACTGTGTAGAGATAGAAGAAGGAAGAACGACAAAGGAAGAAGGAAGAAGAGAGAAGAGAGAAGAAGGAAGAAGGAAGAGAAGAAAATAGGCCTCGGCTCATAGCCATTAGGGTTCATAGAGAGAAAAAGGAAGAAGAAAATGGTTTTCACAAACCCTAATGGAAGGGGCCCTAACTAATTTTTAGAGAGGGAGAAGGAAGAACCCTAATGAAAGAGGCCCTAACTGATTTTTAGAGAGAGAAAAGGAAGATGGGACGCGGATTCAAGAAGATGGGATGCTGATTTGGGATAGTTTGAAGATGACTTTTCTCTCTGATTTGGGATAGTTTGAAGAGGGCTTTTCATTTTCTTGAGGAAACATAGCTGAAAGATTAAGTTAGGGAAACTAATCCTATATGTACAATTGCTTGCTGTTGTAAGTTTGCAGTTTACACAATCAAAAACAAACTATTGATTACTTGGTCCTGTAGTCACACTCTCTGTTTCTCATTCATCAGGTCAAAATTATGCTTTGAGCTTTAATTTGTGCCATTAACAGCATTTTCATAAAAACAATTATCACAAATAATCACATCAATCTGCCTGTATATGATTTCTTTACAAAATGATTTGCTATAAACAGTATTTCATTTACACAATGATTTTCCAGAAGGACAACTGAAATTTGCATCTATTTGATTAAGTTTTTTTAAAAAAATCATACCATCAATGTGCAATTCTGGTTTTGAAAAACACAGTGGGGATAAAAGTTTCTATTTCAGTTTTTTTTTTTTGAAGTAAATTTTTTCTTTTAAAGCATGAAAGTAGCAATGGCTGCAATAGAGAAAACAAGAAAAAAATAATTTTCAAAAAAAAATATAGGTAAAAAAGGATACGATTTTTTTCCTTGATTTAAATCGTAGAGGATTCTTTGAGGATCAAATACTGTGGGGAAGTCCAAACAGGATGACACTCAGCAGAGCCCCCTAATGACTAGATGTATGCAAGGGGATGAGAAGAAGAAAAGAAAAGAAGAAGAAACAAGAGAGGAAGAGGAGAGAAATCCCCTCTCATTGTGCTTACCCCTAAGGGACCTTAACTAAGAGTGGCCTCGTGAGAAGTGATAAAGCGGAAGAGGAGGAGGAAACAAGAGAAGAAAACTCCCCCGAAAGTCCCTCTTTTGGTGATTACCTCGAAAGAACTTTAACCAAGAACGACCCTCGCGAGAAGCGGCAAAACAAAAAGAGAGAAAATGAGGAGAAGAAAGATAAAGAGAGCAATAAAAGGAAAGTGCGAAAGAATGAGAAAGAGGGGTTGAGAGTTTTGAAAGATAAATTTAGATAGGTGTGAGTAAGGGCTTGAGAGAAATGAGAGGGCTTAAGAATGAGATGATTTGAGAATTTTAGAGGGAGAGTTGAGAATTTAAGGGCTTAAGAGATAGAGAATTTGAAAGTAAGAAATTTTAGGAGAATAAGATATCAGGGATTAAGAGAGATTTGACATTTTAGAGAGGTTGAGTTGAAAGAGATTGAAAGAGTTTGGGAGGAAAGGGGTTAGGGAGTGAAATAGAGAGAGTTAAGAAATTTTGAGAGAGAATTTAAGAGAATTGGGGGTTCAAGAGAGGATCTTAGAGATTTGAGAATTTAGGGATTTTTTTTAAATGATTAACGAGGCTTTATAGATATTTTGAGGACTTCAAGGTTCAGAGGATTTGAGAGCATATACAAGAAATAGAAGAGTAAGCTTTTGAGAGTTTTAAAGAGTTTGGAGAATGTAAGTTTTAGAGAGATTTTTAAAAATACGAGAGATTTTAGAAGGTTAGAGGGAGAATTTGAGATCAAGAGAGTTTGAAGGTCAGAGAGTTTGGAGTTTAAGGGGAATTTGAGGTTTCAAGAGAGTATAAAAGGTTTAGTGAGTCAAGAGAGGTTAAGAGGGTTTGCAAGAGAAGGGGGATTTGGGAATAGGGAGATTCGGGAATGGTAAATTTTTTTGAGAGAGAGGGGAGGGAATTTGCAAGTGAGGAATTTTGAGAGCATGACTTGAGATTTTTAGAAGTTTGAGAGTAAAAGTTTGGAATATTTGAAAATTTAGAGAGTTAGAACTTAGATTGGGGTTTGAAAGGATTTGAGGGTGTTGAGAGATTCCAAGGGAATTTTAAGAGAGATATGGGGAACTTTGAGAGATCAAGAATAGAAAATAGTTTGGTGCTCGGGGAGTTCGAGACTTTAGAGAGAGGGTTGAGAGTACTGGGGGAGGGTGAAAGGAAGGCGTTGACTGGCGGTTACCACCGGTCCAAGCAAGGGAGGAGAAGAGGAACGACAGAGGGAGGAGAGTGATGGAAGAGTGACGAACCGGTGGTTACCGCCAGCCTAGAAGAGAGAAGAAAAGAAGAGGCGGAGAGGACAAGTGGGACGAGAGAGAGAGAGAGAAGGAACGGACTGGCAGTGGCTGCCGGTACATACGAGGAGAAAGAGGGAACGAGAGAGAGTGAGAGAAGAGTGACGGACTAGCGGTTACCGTCAGCCCATAAGAGACAAAGAAATAAGATGGGAAGAAGACGAGAGGGAACAAAGAGAGAGAAGGAATAGACTGACAGTGGCTGACAGTCAAGATGAGGAGAAAGGGGGAATGAGAGAGAGTAAGAGAAGGGTGACAGACCGGCGGTTTCTGCCAGCCCAAAAGAGAGAAAGAAAGGAGGGGAAGAAGATGAGAGGGAAGAGAGAGGAGGAACAGACCGGCAGTGGATGCCAATTCAGATGAGGAGAAAAGGGGGATGAGAGAGAGTGAGGGAAGAGTGATGAACTGGCGATTATCGCCGACCGAGAAGAGACAAGGAAAGAAGAGGGGAAGAAGACGTGAAGAAACAGACCGGCAGTGGCTTTCGGTCCAGACAAGTGAGAGAGGAGATGTGAAGAGAGAAGGGACTAAAAGAAAAATGGGAAGGAAAGGGGATGAACCGCTTACCTAACCGTGGACCGGGTTGCTTCGAGTCCTCTTAGTGAAGGCTTGGACCCTTTGTGGAAGGATGGTACCAATGGGCTAAGGTATTGTGGATCTAGGTTGGTTAGAGAGGGTTAGGGGAGGGACCTATGGTTTGAAATGGGCTATGGACTAGGGAGGTTGCTAGGTGGTTAGTTGGTACTCTAGGGATAAAGTACAAGAGGGGGCACAAATATTCTCTCTCTTCTCTCTCAAACATAAAGCGCAAACGTGCATAAAGAAAACAAGATCAAGAACACTCTCTTTTTGATACCTTATAAGCTTAGGGTTATGAGCATAACATACTTATATATCATCCCCTCTAAACATGAGTGGATGCTCAAAAGAAAGAAAATTTTTTGAAAAATACAAATAAAATCATTTATTGAATTAATCCAGTTTTTTGAAAAAATGACAAAATTGCCCTTAGCCACAAATTTGGAAATGGCAAAACCATCCCTCAAAGAGGGACCTCTTGCCATGGCCATGCTTCGAGCTTCCTTTTGGTACCTTCCGAGCACTTTTTCGATCGAGCAAATTCCATAGGGATGTTAAGCTCATCGAGGAGATCGTTCCGATACCCATTAGCAAGCTTGAGATGGGTTTTGGCCATGTTTTGGAATTCCGGCCAAAACCCATAAACTTGATTTCTTCTTGCTTCAACCATGCTTGTTTTTCCTTAGCTTTTGTCATTCTTTTCATTATAAATTGTTGGGGAAGTCTTTAGGATCATTTTTTGACAAAAACTCCATGATTTAGTATTCATTTGGTCATTTTAACAATTCTGAAGGTTGTCGGAATGTGGAATTCCAGTGCCAAAAAATGTGCCTTTTTCCTAACCTTGATATGATGCTTTCCGAGATTCCATTTTGGGTTTATGAGTACTTAAAACAAACCCCTTCGAGTCACAATCGCAATGAACCCGTTCTTGGAGTAATTGGTGACCAAAATTTCATGTTATGGCCCCTTGAATAAGCTTGGATGTTGTTGGAAATTGTTGCATTTCTCTCACTACTTTCTTGTGATTTTCTTCCCTTGATTTCTTTGCGTTTGAGTCACCCACCAAAACGTAGGTATGAGTTAGGGGAACGACATATCCAAATTTGGGGACTATTGGCTTCAAGTTAAGGGAGTTATGAGCATCACAAAATTCATCCTGACCTTAGAAAGTAGAAAGATCTAATTAAGGTCCATGCTGCATGACCTTAAACTGCACAGCCACAGTCCAAACTATATGACCTTAAACTGTAGCGGTGGTCTAGTTGTACGACCTTAAACTGCATAGTCCCTGTCTCATGACTTAAAACTGTACGACGACGGTCCATTCTGCATGACCTTAAACTGCACAGCCATGGTCCAAACTATACGACCTTCAACTGTAGCAAAGGTCTAGCTGCATGACCTTAAATTGCACGGTCCTAGTCGCATGACTTTAAACTGTATAGCCATGGTCCAAACTACAAAACCCTAAATCTGTAACGCACGGCACAACAAAGGGTCCATATGCACAACTCCAATCGAGAGATAGAACACCTCCTCAATGAAAGGGTATTTCATCAACATCCGCAGTGGAGTTAGATGTGTGCAAAAGCCATACTTACCCCTGTAACCACTAATGGGTTTGTTTCACACCAACATCCCAGTAAGACTCACGTCTTACTACAACCCATTATCCCCAGGGAGTTTATGACCCTTCTTATCCTCTCAACCCTCATAAGGTTCATCCGCGTTCTGACCTGTCATCCTCAGCAGAGTCACATGCATTCCATTGCTCATTATCCCCAAGAGGTCACATTGAACCTCCTAATCCCCGATGAGGTCGCGTCCATCTGCCACTCCTCAAGTGCCGCCATCTCTATCTAGACCTCTCACTTGTGTGTAGCCTTAATTATCTATATCCTCAGGGAGTCAAATTGTTATCCAACACCTATCTCCCATGTAGCTTTACCTACATGACGACCCACACACTGGTCTGAACTGCATGACCTTAAACTGTACAGCCCTGGTCCATGCTGCATGACCTTAAACTGCATAGCCTTGGTCCAAACTATATGATCTTAAACTGTAGCGGAGGTCTCATTGCACGACCTTAAACTGCATGGTCCTAGTTGCATGACTTTAAACTGAATAACTACGGTCCAGCTGTATGACCCTAAACTATAGTATACGTCCTAACCAATTGATATTAAACTGCTTTGCCTAGGTCCAGGAGGCATGACCTTAAAGACTCCCCCACATACGCGCACACGCACTTAAAGTGCATCTTCATGTACGCCTTCCCTTGCCGGCCCATTCGTATGCGCGCATCACCTTCACCATCATTACCATCTCTTCTTCTAGTGAGTCTTACCCATGCTCACCAAACAGCGAACCCTTTCGCGGGCCATACTCGTCGTCAACTACTGGGTCACCATTGTTCCCCCACCATCCATCCATCATCAACTCTTCACAAGACAACTTCATGCCATCTACCAAAGTGAGTCAAAGTCATCACTAAGCTCACTCTATGGCCTCCACAAACTGCCATTCACCACCACTACAGTCCAGTTGTATGACCCTAAACTATGGTGCACGTCCTAGCCGCATGATGTTAAAAGGCTTCGCACAAGTCTCAAAGGCACGACTCTAAATACGCCTTCACATTAAAAAAAATGGGCATGGTGTACACCTGACAAGGCAATGCCATGAATAAAAATAACAGACGGGCATGGTCATGAAACTATGAGTAAGAGAGTTTTGTAGAAAACAAAATCCATGCACGGTGAAAACCCCAAATGGGCATCGTGAGTTAAAACGAATGAAAAGGGTGGACATGACCGCAGATCATGGGTAAAAGAGCCCAAAAAAAGCAGAAGTTGGTGAACATCGTCTTCACGGTGCCACTTCCCATGTTCAAGTGAAAACCTGCAAAAGAGCGCTTGGACTGATAAGACAGGCCGACGCACAACCTCCGCCTCAGCCAACATTCAATCTCCAAACAGTTACAATCCTGGCTAATGAGGTCTGCTTAAAATCCTCAAAAGCTAGCATCCAATCACAACACCACATGGATCATCAGGGGGTGAGAGCCACATAAGATCCCCCACGTTTCAACATGGCTCATCAAGGAGTGAAAGCCACATAAGATCTCCCAACTATCATGGCTCATCAGGGGGAGAGAGCCGCATAAGATGCCCCAAGCTTCAACATGGCTCATCAGAAAGTGAGAGCCGCATAAGATCTCCCAACAATCATGGCTCATCAGGGGGTGAGAGCCGCATAAGATCCCCTGCAACATGGCTCATCTAGGAGTGAGAGCCGTATAAGATCTCCCCAGTTCAACAACAATAAGAGTCCTTGAGGGTGAGAACGATGATTAAAAGATCCCTCCATAAATGCTAAAGACCATCACAAAGGCAAGAAACTGATGAAGCTAGGGTCTAGCCTGCCACAGGCTTCAGGGTACGTCTCGTCAAAACCCCTAGCCTACATAGGACCAGACATTCGGGACAAGTCAAAAGCCCCCAACTGGACCCCACGAGACAGGACCTACAGATATACCCTGAGCATCAAAAGCAACCTGGTGTAGCAGCGAACAATGTCAACCAAAGGTTCATATCATTCATAGCAGCGATCAATGCCGATCAAAGGTCACTTGAGGGTGAGGACTTCGACAAGATCCCTCAAAACTTCCCGAATGATTGCACTTCTCGATTCTCTTCAAGCACAACATTTGGCGGGGCATGTTATTGGAAGGTATTTTTCATCAACACGGGGCCCTCGCTCAATAAAGCCTAGCAAACAGTGGAAATTTTGGGAACCTCAGAATAGCCTTGGAATCAGCCAAGATCTTCATAAGGTCTCTCAAAATATCTTGCCAAGTTTCGTTGTAGTCGAAAATGTCTAAGGCAGTGCAAACTGAGGAACAGTTCCAACACAATCGACCTCTTGCACCCTGAAACGGCCCCTATAACTAGAGATACATTTTTAGTGTCTCAAATCGTTATAAGACTACCACCATTGGATCTGACACGATCAAAAACCCTTAGGGGTCAAATTTCAGCCCGAACGAACACTCTATGGAGAAGTTATAGGCAAATGAGTGAAACAGGAGGGGTCGCACGCTATTCCCGTGTGGCCACCCTACAACTCCACGTCATGGAAGGGATAGTCACAACCAGTGAATTTCGACACTCATATCTCACCCGTCCCAAGTCGGATCACGCTTAAATTTGGTGAGCATGTTCGTCTAGTCTAGACGAGAGATTCGATATGTGGCATGCCCAGTGACGACACCCGAGCGCGAAGAAAAGCCAGAGAGAATTTTCCAATCCGTGAAGAAAGTGCAGGAAATTCAGCAGCTCCGTGCCTCCCTCGAGCGGCCAGATCATGCCGCTCGTTAGCCCAATCGGCGCGAGACCAATTCCATCATGTTTGTCAGGTATCGGGCTATCACTGACTCGAACCCCATATGTGATGAACGATCGGATTCTGCACACAAATCTGACGAAGCGAATGCAAATTCTGTCGCCGAAATTCTAGATTCCAGCCAAAATTCTAAAGTTACAAAATCTTCATTCGGGCATGGAATCGAGCTGCATCTGTTGCCTCACGATCGTAATAGCATGCACAGTGTAACTCAGTGAAGAAATCACCGAAAAACATTAAGGAATGAGTACACTATCAATTCAAAATTTCAAGATCCATTCATATTTAAAGTCACATGATCGTACACTAAAAACATGATCCATGGCTCGAAGTTGGTATCAAATCGATCACCATGCCGAGCCCTACAAGAAAACAATCATCTTACAATCAACCGGGCATCAGAACGACCTCGGATTAGCCATGCAAGATCACGCAAGTTCTAGGGCAACACAAAGACTGTTCTGGAATTTTACAAGTTGTTAGGTAGGGACAAATCTATCATTTTGTACCCTATTTTCTAAATTCTTTTAATTTAATTTAATCTTAGTTTCCAGCAATTAGGGTTACTTTTGATCATCCACCAATGTTTGGGGCAAATTCTATGTATATGTACCAGCATTGTATGCACTAGAAGACTCAACCTTTCACAAAAGAGAGAGTTTTTACTTAATACAAGTTTCTTTTTCTTCTCATTGTTCGGTCACGTTTGAGAAAGAAAGTTAGGTGAGAGAAACTTTTGGTCGGTACCCCTAAGTTCAAGGTAAATCTTCTCTATCTTCTTTTCCTTTCTTCTCTCTCTCTTCTTTCCTCTCTTCTCCCTCTTCCCCTCCATAGCTCCTCGTAGGGGTCATGCACGGTAGTGGCAGTGTCGTGCATACCTCCCCTGAGGTCACACAGGTCGCGCATGGCGATGGCAGCGCCATGCGCGAGCCTCCTTCTCTTTCTTTTCTTCTATCTCTTTTGTCCAGTGGGGCCTGTAGACGGCGTTGCCCATCGCTTTCCACAGAAATCTTAGTGAAGAACCCAGATGGTGAAACCCATTGCTGCTCGTAGGGGTTCTTCCCTGTTGCGCTTCTATAGCAGATGGCATTACTCATCGCCACCCGCTATAGGCCTCGGCAACATATACCGTCGCCTGCGAGCTTCCTTCGCGTGTTTGGCGTTCATCGTCATCCTTACCGCATCCCATGCCTATCGTCATGCGTCTCGTGAGGATTACCGCCGCGTGCTTCACGAATGACCATCACCGCATGCTTCATCAGAAACTATCGCCGCCTGCGCGGGGGCGTGTTGTTTTCTTATGTTTTCAACGGCGATGCCTAATGATGTATGTAGTTCATTCATCACCATCTAGCCATGAGCAGTAGTGTCAAGCGCCGCATAAGGGCCACGACATTGCTACTCCATGGTCGTGAGCGGCAACGCCTAGCATCATCGGGACCTCATCTTTCTGCCGTCTCATCTCTTTTTTTTCATTCTCTTGTCTCTTCTCGCTTGATTGAGGGTAGGCTTGGCCTAACACCGCCATAATCGGCCTCGATTTCGAGTAACATTGCCGTTGTGCTGGTTCTAAGAACCATGCTCATCTTGCTACCACTTCGAATCGATGACTTCCCGACTGCAATGCTAGTCTCGCCTCTTCGTCAAGTTTTCTTCTCTTTTCTATCTTTATTTGAACCTTACGCTTCATCGCCCTCTCGTGTGAATGTTCAGTGCCCTAAGACAAGGGTGGGTCTCTTCGACCCACTTGTCTCGCAAATTAACCATAGAAGTGTTGTGCAGAAAACAAGAGGATTGCAGGTTAAGGGAGGTGATTTCGAACCAATTAAAGTAGCTGGGGGGCTTTCTTCGTGATCTAAGAGGTGCTCATGCGAGCCAGCCTGAGTAAGTCCTGAACCCACTTTTAATTTCTCTCTCATTGATTGGTATACCTGCCCTTGCGCTCAAGCAAGTTTCTGAGATAGCGATCTCAAATCTCAAATTCATCAGAAATCTGAGATACGTGCCGCCATATCATCCAGATCTGGAGGGTGAGATTGAGGCACCTAACCACCCACACCTAGGGCGGGCCCGACTTATCTCTCTATTTCTCTCTCTCTCTCTTCCCCCCCGTTCAGGTCATGGACTTCTGCCTTAAGCAAATCTTCTCCTCTCTCTCTATTTCTCGCCCTCCCTCTCTCTCTCCCGTCAATTGACGGACCTGCACCTAAGGTGGGTCCATCCATCTCCTCTTACTCCCTCATATCCTCTCACTCCCTCATCTTCTCTTGAAGCCCGGACCCGCACCTTAGGCAGGTCCATCTCTCCCTCTCTATACTCTCATCTCCCCTCAACCTCTCTCATGCCATTAAGCCCGAACCCGCACCTTAGGGGGTCCAACTCTTTCCCTCTACATTCTCAACCTCTCTCACCTAAACCTACCGCCTAAGACACCCGGACCTGCACCATACGCAGGTCCATCTGTTTTTTATCCCTCTTAACTCTCTTCTTTCTCATTCTAAATATATTTATATAACTCATATACTCATTTCATTCTATTTTTATTTCAACATTTCTTTGCTTTCTTTCTTTACTCACTACTTCTTTCACCTTTGAGCACTCGATCTAGGGTTTTCCTGAGATAGTGCCCTAGGGTTCTAACTCTTTGACTGCTACTCTAACTATCAGCTCACACAATGTTGTTGAGTCGTAAGAGACATGATTCTCTTGTGCTCAATCACTCAGGCTGGGTTCATCCTGAGCTAGTTTTTCTTAGAGTTTTAACCCTTACACTACTCTAACCACTGGGTCATACAGTGTTTGAGTTGTGAGTGATTGTCATTTCTTTCACTTTCTTCCCATCTTTCCCTAGATCACTTTTTAATGGGCTCTTGGGTCATTGACATAGTTACAGGCTCAGTCCTGTAACTTCACTTTCAAAATCCTCCAGGTACCAAGGCTTCGAACCTAGTTCTTTCCCTTATCTTCGGTAATACCTCTTAGGAGAGGTTATGCCAAGAGGCTGCCCAATTTTCAAGTCATCCCTTCACTTCTTTTATTTCACCTTCTTCCTCCTCTTCTTATCTCTAAACCAAGTTCTCATCAACCTACTTTTATTCTTTCCTTTCTTCTATTTGCTACCTATTTCTCCTATCACTCTACCCCCAAAACTATAACCATTAACC
>NW_006497454.1:1240342-1253620 GCF_000471905.2 Amborella trichopoda
TCTGTACGTAGGTGTGTAGTGTTACGTTATTATATATATATATATATATATATATATATATATATATATATATATATATATTATGAGTAATGCCCTAAAAAAAATCATATCTTACACTCATGTGTTAATTTTTCTAAAAATATGTATCAAATTTAATGATAATCATTTGAGATCCTACACACATGGATGTGAAAGGGTCTCGTCAAATCTCACACCCATGTGTTAATTTTTCTAAAAATATATATATAATTTAATGGTAATCATTTGATATCCTACACACGTAAATGTGAAAGGGTCTCATAAAATCATTACTATATATATATTAAGTTACTTTTAACTTAGCCAAAAGTACACGATAACGATTTGGTGGTGATATGTGCCTCTCTAGTTCCCTTAATTTTTAACCTTACCCATGCAGGTCTCTACGGTCAATAAATACAATAATACTAATAAATAAATAACAGTAGGAATCAGGCGATTCTAATGTGGATGAGTAGGAATCAGGCGATTCTAATGTGGATGAGGTTTGCATAAGGTTGCAACCTCAAACAATCAAAATAAGATACACCTCTAAATTTTGTCATAAGATATAGTTTTAGTATCAAAATTTTTTAGGATAACCCAAGAATTTAGTTTTGTCTCTAATTATTAATTTTCAACTAAAAAATGCTTTAAATTAAGTAGATTTATAAACACATGAAAATCATGAAAATAGATGAACTAGATAATGCGTTATAAAGATATACTATTTTTGGGACTTTAAATCCTTTTTTTCTATAGCCATACATCTTGATGTTGAGATGATCAATTGGAAAGTTTTCCAATATCAAAATAATCGATTTTTTATTACATTTTAATTCTACATTTTAAGATGTCAACCTTACATAAATTTTTCCATCCTAACATTAGCCATTACTTTGCACCTCTCTGAAGCAAGTTTGGCCTTGGAACAATAGGGAAAGGTTTCTATACTTCCCTACCATATGGAAGATATATATTTCCCCCCATCCAACGGTCCAATTTTGATAAGTGAGCAACTTGACTCTTTGATCCAGGGGAAAGGTTTCTATACTTCCCCTACAACATTGAAGATCTATGCTTCCCGTACCATCCAAATGTCCAAATAAACATTTTAATCAAGTGAGCTACTCACCATTTGATTTTAGATCTGACACCTCAGAGTATTTTTTTTTTTTTTTTTATACAAATTGTATGAATATTAAATTCGATACATGCCATCTTCTCATTGGCCTACAAAAAAATTAAAAATAAAATTTCAATAAAATATAATTGCTAAAATACCCTTTGAATCTTTTAGGGGTACTTTGGTCATTTTATTTTTATTGGGAATATATTTTTATGTTTTTTTACAAGTGTAAGTTTAATAGAGGATTGGACGCCCAATTTTTGGTGTCAAAATAGTTTACATAAAAAATTAAAAATAAAATAGTATAGAGACATGACATTGTGATCAGCGCAATCTTAGCCCTCCATCAGAATGGATGGTTGGATAAAGGGAAGTATACAAATTTTATGTTGTAGGGGAAGCATAGAAAGCTTACCAGTAATCTAGATCTGATACTTCAAAATATATATTTTTTAATTTTTTTTACCAATAATATGAAAATGAAATTTATTATGTGCCATCATCTTAATGGGGCTCACCTAAAACATATATTAAAAATAAATTTGATAAAATAAACTTAACAAAATACCCCTAAAAATTTTAGGGCCATTTTGGTTATTTTGTTTTATTGAGAATATTTTATTTATATTTTTTATAGGTGCATGTTTAAGAGAAGAGTAGAAGCTCAAATTTTAGTGTCAAAATATTTTTTACAAAAAATATTAAAAATAAAATAGTGTAGAGGTACAACCGTTCATTCAAAATGGATAATTGGATAGAGAAAGTATATAAGTTTTATACATTATAAAAAATATAGAAAGCTTGCTCAATAATAGAGGCATCTCGAAGGACCAAGGAAACAGCCGAACGCTTTGGAAGCTTAAAACCCACCGGCCCCTTTCACTTTCTCTTTCACACTATGTCCCCATTCTATCAATCCTGTTTTATGAAAAAAATTTCAATTTGTTTTAGAGATTAACAGTTTAATATTTTACCCACATTTTTGTATTTTATTTCAAAATACCAATGAGAACCACATAATCTTAAGTTGGGATAGGTACAAATAAGTAGAATATTAAATACCCCATATCATATTAGTATTTTAATAAATTTCCCTCAATATCTTGAAGAATGATTATTTCGAATTCAAATGTTACCTTCTTATTACTTGTGTGTGACATTTTCTTGTGACCTTTTCATTTGAAATATGGTGATAACATTAGACATCGGATAACAGTGTGTCGATACTTGAATGAGTTGATTCGGACTCATTCGAGTTATTAGACCTCGACACGGTATTGAGGTGAATAAAAATGGGCTTACTGGTACAAACTTGGGAATAAGTTACATGTACATGAACTTGTCAAAAAACAAAGGTTACGTGTACATTATTTGGGTGATTATAGTAGAAACTCGCCCAAATAGTGTATAACTAACCCAATTTTTACGGCACTCGAGCGAGTTGTCGTACTGATGCTGAGATAAGAGATTATTTGGGTGATTATAGTAGAAACTCTTCTAAGAGTTTATTTGGGTGATTATAATAGAAACTCGCCTAAATAATGTATAACTAACTCAATTTCTACAGCACATAAGCAAGTTGCTGCAGTACTGCCCAAGTACCCAATTTCTCTCACCCTCTCTCTCTATCTCTCTCCGCATTTTCCTTTAAAGCCGTCGTTCTATATTTGGCTCTACAATGATATTCAAGCCTTATTCTCCCTCGATATATATATATATATATATATATATGGAAAAAGCTAACAAACATTTTTCAACAGTTATAATGAATAGTAATATAGGTAGAATTCTAACCGTTAGATCATCGGTGGTTCAAAATACATATTATTATTTAAATTTTAATCTTTTTTCTAAAAATCGGATCGTAACATGTGTACTAAAAAATAAACCGTACAATAAACAAATATTTTATCAAATAAAAAATGACCAAAATATCCTCAAAAAATGACAAAGGTAATTTGGTCGTTCAAATTCTTGAAAACATTTGTTTTATATTTTTTATATGATGAACAATAGTGCCAAGTATACACACCCAAATTTTCATCTCAAACTTCTTAATAAAAAAACGATTAAAATTCAAATAGTGATATGTATTTGAACCACTCGATGAAGATTTAACGGCTAGGATTCCACCTATATTACTATTAACTATAGCTGCCAATATTAATTTTGATCATTTTCATCTAAACTTTATTTTCATTTTGGATTAGACTGACCAAACTGGTAGGTCATTCGATAGGTCACAACTACCAGTTTGGTATCTTTATAACTATGTATTTAATTTTTTTCTTAGGTTAACTAGTGCAAATGACGAGCCCCCAACCTATTGTTGAAATAGTCAATTTAAATCCATTAATGAGAATGAGGGCCAAGGTGGTAGTACCACCACGACCCCAACCCCATTCCCAAGTATGCATTTCAGGATTGAACGCTATGAGACTATTTTTCTTTTTTACAAAAAAAGTCACAATTATTTTTCGCCATTATATATCAAATTGGATGGCTTTAAATGTGTTATAAAGTTCAACATTTTTTTTTTTTAAATTTTTTTTTTTGAGTTTAGTCAATAATATTCTTACAATTATCATATTTGAAACCTAACGAACAAAAATGATTGTGACCTCATTATCCTTAAAGTAAAAAGTATCTTTAGTATTTTCCCTATATTTACTTGCTATTATGAAAACTCTGAAACCTATTAAACAAACTGAAAGAACCATGGTATTTCTAATTTATGCACTTATTTCCTCATACAATTACCAATAAGTAATGGATTTGCCAAGGGAGGGGAGCCAATAAAAATCTTCTCTCAATGTTATTAGGTTGTGGTTTCTAAAACGTCGCAACCTTAAACAATCCAATTAAGGTACACTTTCAAATTTCATTATAACATATAATTTTGATGAAATAAATTCTTAGGACTATCTCAAAATCTATTTTCATATCTAATTATAAAATTTTAAACTCTAAAAATCGTTAAAATCAAGTAGATCTCTAAACATGTGATGATATTGAAAATGGACGGTCTAGATAATGTATTGTAAAATTCATTATTTTTGAGACTTAAAATCTTTTTTTTTTCATATTCATACATCTCCATGTCGAGATGATCAATTACATGTTTTTAAGGGCCTTATGTAAACTTTTTCCATATTATCATCACCGTTGCAACATTAAAAATAATTATTATTATTCAAGAAAGTAAATAAATGTGACTGCTCACATAAGAGTCAAAGCAGCGAAAAGTGTGGGTCCTACCAATCTGTCCGTACATGCAAAAAGTAGGAGATGAGACACAATCCAAACCCCAATTGAAACTCATGACTTTAACAAGTCGTGCCGCATGCCTGATTCTGGAAGACTCGCCGTGAATTTTTTTTGATGACCATCAATTGAACCATTATTCTCGAAAATAAAAAAAAATAAAAAAAATAAAAAAATTAAAAATAATAATAATGTATAATGAGGCCGTTTACTTTTGAGGCAAGATGTTCACAATTAGTCTTGACAATTGAATGTAAAATTGAGTGGCTACAGGAATTTCATCAACCAAACTCAAAGTTCAAATTTATTTTTTTTCGAATTTTGTGACCCACTCAAACTTTAAGATTTCACATTTATAAATAATTGGGACTCTTTGTATCAAAAATAAAGGATCTCATTGTATACAATCCCAAAAGAAAAAAGGAGTTATGAGAACTTATATTTTAACCCTTCTCTACAATCTTGGGCCATTAGTTTTGTGAAGAACATGGATTGTGAGGTTTTTTTAGAAAGGAAACCGTTTGAATAAGTTGTCAAATTCATATCATTGGAGTAAGCTGCACCCCAAAAATCCTCTAGAAGAGAATATATATTAATTTTTTTTTTCCAATTTGATTATCTTGACCTTAAAGTATTTAGAGATCAAGAACAAAATGATCACAAGTCATAAAAATAATGCATCTTGTGACAAATTATTTAGATTATCTATTTTAATATTTTATAAGTGTATATAGACCTACTCGATTTGTACAATTATTTAGATTTCAAAATTTATAATTAGGGATGAAAATAGATTTTCAAGCCATAATGTTTCCAACACTAGAACTACATTCTCAAGCAAATTTTAGATATGTACCTTAAATTTGTACTTATGTTTTCTCCATCGTACTTTTTTCTCTCTCTAAGATATATATAAATATGAAACACTCAAAAGAAAGGACATGGTTAGGCCTCCAAGCCCACAAATGCGGGCTTAGCAATAAATATATTTCTTAAATATAATTTGATCTGAATTTTTAGAAAATATATAATATTTAACATGGAGATCATAAATATAAAAAATTAAAATAAATTTTGAAAACTAAAAATGATAATTATATTAAAAAAATATTTGAACTATTAATTACAATTGTTTTTAAATAGACGACCTATTTTCATCATTTTTAAGATGGATGCTCTCAAGACCCCATATTGTACAAATACAGTCCACCTCGAAACAATTGTTTCCAAAAAAAAGAAAACAGAAAAAGAAAAGAAGTGTGCATACGTGGGGATGGCTCGTGCAAAATGTGACAGACAAAGGAGTCGTAGCGTGAGCGGAAGATCATCACCAACGGAATACGCTACTCTCTCTCTCTAGAATTGGCTGCAACGGAATACGCCACTCTCTCTCTCTAGAATTGGCTTTAAAGATATTTGCTGGTAGCTGAAAGCTTCCCTTAACTGATCTCTCCTTTCCACCGTCAAACGTTCCTTTCAAGGGTGTCTTTTCCTCCAACTTTCCAAAATGTGAATATCACATTTTATGTTTCTTCTCATTATCTCACCACATCCTCATCATGGACTTCTCTACACAATAATATGCAAAACCCAACATCATTAGTCGTCATGTATGCATTGTATCAATCAAGGGAAAAGTATCTCCAATGGTTGAGATCTCATATGGCCATCTCCAATGGCCCAAAATTAATCTGGTATTTTATTATTATTATTTATTGAAATAAGATACTTATATAAATTTTGGTTAAATAAGTTAATTATCTGAATTTTGTTGTGAATTTTTATGTATGAATAATAAAAATGATTAAAAAATAATTTAAATAAAAATTACCAAAATACATCTAAATTTATTAAAAAAATTTATTCAAATTTTTTATTTATTCAATCTTACTCATAAAAATGAAACTAAAACTAACATTTCACATTGATATTATTTTAAATAAAAAATAAAATTCATTATTGACCTTTGGATGAGCATAGTTCAATCTGGACTATTAAAAGATGCATGTGCACCTTTTTAAGCGTTCACATGACGCAATCCCAAACCAATTATCACTCTCACGTGCTTCTGCAATTGTATGCATGTAAGCATTCATGTACTAGGGGTGGCAGCTGGGTGGCTCGGCCCGGCCTTAAAAACTAAGGCCAAGGCTGCAAAAAGTGGCCCAAGGGTTGGGCCACTACGGCCCTAAGGCCGGCCTGGGCTTGAGCCTATGCCAAAATAGGGTTGAGTTGGTTTGGGCCATCCCGACTTTAATTTTTTTACCTTTTTTTTTCTTTCTTTAATTTTATTTTGCCCTGCTCCACCTTGGTAGGTCCATGGCTTCCTTGACCCGATTCGGGCCAAGGTGGGCCTAGGCCAGCCCTCAGGGGAATTGAGCAAGGCTAGGACATTATTTAGCCGAGCCAACGCTGGACAAGGCTTGGGCGGGCCCTCAGGGGAACATGACCGATGGCTAGCCCGGCCCGTTGCATGCCTTATGACTTTTAGAACTTGAAAATATGCTCCAAGCCCGTTACCTGCCGAATTGGAATTGGTACATGTTAGGCGATTTAGAGATGTTGGAATCACATAGATACAACCGAAAATAAAATAAAGGACAAGGAGAATCATCCAATTCCAAGGTTCCCAATAAGTGGATGGCCCCTTACTAGTTCGGGTTCAATCCGAGCGATCCGGATTCAAATTACCAAGATTTCAAAACTGCAAGTTGCCATAATAAATAAACTATGTGAAAACCAAATTTTCACGTCTGCAAGTTGCCATTATGCAATACACTATGCAAAATCATTGTTCATCGTGTCATCACAGTCCAATATATGATGAGTGGCATGAGAGTGAGAGGGGCTAAACAATAGGGGCCCTGTTCTGTTGGTTCCAACTATCCCCTAGTCACCATTCATCATGCAATTGGATGCGATGAAGTAAAGAACTACATATTGACGTTTATCCATTCCTTTCTATTCGATCATGCAAATATACAAGAACCGCTCGCAATGTTATATTAATGCCTTTATCTATGTTGCTAGGTGTCTATTGGGTAGTACTATACTTTCCCTAATGATACATACCCTTCTTTCGCATATTCACGACTTTGACCCTAGAGTAACATACAATACAAACGTCCCAACAACTTGTTCAGGTTGGGCGTGCCGACACTAATACTACCATGCAATCAATGTGACAGACCCAAACAATTTCACACAGGGAAGAGGTTTGTACAGGTGCCACCTTATTATGCTATTCAAGTAAGGTGCTCTTCTATATTTTGTCAGAAAGCATAGTATTAGTATCGGTAGCCTAATAATGGCTTGACCATCCATATTTAACCCTAATTATGAAATTTAAAATTCAAGAAGCTATGCAGATCGAGTATATCTATAAATATATAAAAATCTTGAAAATAGACGGTCTAGATAACTTGTTATGAGATGTTCTATTTTTAGGACTTGAATTTCATTTTTTCTTAATATCCGAACATCTTTAGAGTAAGAAGTCGAAAGTTTTTGAACTTCTTCAGAACACTCTTGTATACTGTATTTTTTATGTGTACCTTACTTCTATAGTATAAGCTGCAACTTTATATAAACTTTTTCTTTACATATTAAACGGTACTGTGAATTTTTTTATTAAACGTTTAAATGGTATTTTAATACTACTATGCGATCAATTTGACATAGTACCATTTCTACATACTAATCGTCATATCAAAGAAATAATAGCGTTGCTCACTTTATTGGCTGCCCATGTGAAACAACAATATCAAGTCACATATACTCATATATATAAAAACAAGTTCCTTTTTTTATAAACAAAAGCGTTTGTATAAGGTTGCAATATTACATTATGAGTTTGTTTGATAACTAGAAGCGCAAGTTCATGAACTGTAAATTGAAAATTTATGAAGAACAGTAAATTAGAGGTTATTTAAAAAGTTCTTAGTATTTATGTTTGATAACTTCATGAGAAGTTAAGAAGTTCCTGGTTTCTGTGTTTGATAACCTCCTGGGAAGTTAAAGGAGTTATGGGTATCTGTATTGGATTAATTTTAAATAGGCGAGATATAAAATGTTAAAATTGAGACTTAGATATTATTTATTTATTATTAATTTGTAGAATATTATTTTTGATATACAATATCAATTGAAAGTAAAGTATGTTGGATTGAGAGAGAGAGTGGGAAAGTTTTATTGATGACTGAGAGAAGCGTCCTAGAGAGAGATATATTTATACATCAATTGAAACAGATGTTGCAAAATAAACTTCATTGCACCTCAAAATTGAAGCAATCTATAGATAATGTCAAACACAACTTCAATTCAATATTGTATACCAAATCACTAGTTTCCTAATCGAATGTCTCAAAATAGAAATCAATATATTTTCTAAACTATTGTGAGTATATAATTTGTTGAGTCGTTTTACAAATATGCAATGGAATAGGTGTCTAAATTTCATAAGTAGCTTGGTTTTCTTGAGGGATAACTTGTAGGTTTCAATCGTAGGCATACCTCGTATGTCAAAAAATATAAATTCCTACTCATGTCAAATTGGTTCTACTAAGCTATATTCGAATATAAAAGTAACAATGTAAACTCTACAAAGTTAACAAAAATGCTAACAAGAGCCCATATGATCGAAGCTCGATGTCTCTCCTTCAATGAAACTTCACAATCTCATTAAAGAAAAAGAAAAAGAAAAAGAAACACAAAAGACCGCATGGTAAAGCATTATGTATTTATTAATTTTCTCTGTTGCATTTTCTAATATTTCATACTCGCATCAAGGAAAATAGCTGATATTTCATATACTCATCAAGGAAAATAGAGCAAATTTAGAGAGCTTTACTGGTAAACTTTAGTTTTGAGATCCAAGCAAATATTCATGTGGTATAGAACATATATCCCAAATCAAAAGGACAGGAAATCTGGCTTTCCCATCTTTGCTGTAGTTATTTTGACACATCATTTTGTGTTTTTTAAAATATCCATCTCAAAGATGGACCTTTGGAATGAAGGCAACAAAATTCTAAGAAAATTACAGTAAAAAGATGGACCTTTGGAATGAAGGCAACAAAATTCTATGAAAATTACAGTAAAAAGAAGCCAATAGAAATTCTCATGACTTTGCTTAATAGCACCCCAAGGCCTCGCTCAAAAGCCAAGTGAAGTACCCCAAATTTTGGGGCAAATAGCTCCGAATTAGGTTATGGATATCCAAATGACTTCTATTTGATCTTATCTCAGATCTAAGTAAATATTTATCTGCCTCTATCTCACTCTATCTCAGATCCAAGTAAATATTCATCTGCCTCGTTCTAAAGACCAATAAATGGGATCTTTAACAATCAACTGCTAAAGTGAGATATTTAACAATCAACTACTACTTGTGACTAGAACATATTTCTAAATAATGTTCTAAATAATGTGAGAGAGGCACAATGCCTTTATAAAATCTACAACTCACACTAATCCAACCATACTTAAACTCCCACTCTGATACCAATTACCAAAATAATAAGGATCTAAAACAAAAAATTTGGGATTCATGGGGGACTCATTCAAAAGCCCACACATTGTCCTTCATCACTACATCCTCTTCTTCATGAGAAAAATTATTTTCAATTCCAAATATCTTTCGGACATCTTCCACGCTCTAATCCTTGATGCGATCTGCGACCACCAATCATGTTCTATCAAGTAAATTCTTCACGTTCAGGTAATTTGTCACTTGCAAAAACGATAAATCGTAAATTAATCAATATAGAATAAATAGACACCCCCAGGGATGCTGAGAGAAGCATCATTTGTTCAGTGAAGTCAAGAGAATTCACAAAAACTTAGAATGTTCTGTTTCAAAAGAGACAGACAATAAGAAAACAATATGGAAAAAGCACAAATAACAATTCAAGAAATCGTCTTGAATTAAACTAAGAAAAAACAAAACTAAGCCAGAAAAAAATATTGTAACATATCAATGCAAGTTGAGAATAGCATAGAATATTGAATATAGTGGTAGTTTGCAATGGAGAAAGACGTACATGTATGACAAATTCAACTCAATGACTGACTCACCACAAACACCACGACAATATCAAGCTACCTTATATATATATAGAGTAATGATCCTATAGGATCCCACCCATGTGTGTAGGACCCTAAAGGATCACCATTAAAGTTGGCACGGATCTCTAGAAAAATTATCACATGGGTGTGAGACTTGACTTTTCTAGAGATTTGTGCCAACTTTAATGGTGATCCTTTAGGGGTCCTACACCTATGGGTGGGAGAGGGTCATATAGAATAATTTTTCATATATATATATATCACAAGATCAATCTCAATCTCATGGAAAGCTAAAACAGATGGAACGATGAGAAGTTGACATGACAATGATGGACAAATAATGAAAATTTTTCTACGAAATACAAAACATAAAATAGGAGTTCAAAATACACGCCCTTTACCCAGAAGCATCGCATGGACAAAAGCTTGAATTTATATAAAGAATGACTAGCCCCATAAAATCTTGAATTTATATAAAGAATGATTAGCCCCATAAAATGTTCACAATGTTAGATGAGAAACAAGTAAATATCAAACTAAAATGTCAAGAGAGTGAATATATAAATCATACAAATAAAAAAGAATTAAAAATAATTTGCAAAGAACTTGCTATAATAATCATCTAGCTCAGTAGCACAAAGAAGAAAATAATGCTGATAACACTAAATAAAGAAATCATAATCTAGGAAATAAATATTGAGAGCAGTAATTTCTTACAAGAACACAATAAATTCAGCACCAAAATAAATTATGAGCCCTAACCCTAAGAATATAATTCAATATTAGCAGAAAACATAACGTAGAGAAGAATAAAATAATGATAACAATAAATAAACAAATCACAATCTAGAGAAAGAGTAAAAAGTAGAAATAAAAAAAGATCGATTTAGTGTTTTTGTAGAGGATTCGAGGATCTTCAACAACAATAAATAAAACTAAAACATGAAAGAGATATTTCAATGACGACAGATTTTACAAGCTCTACACAGGTCCCTCTGTTAAGCAATGAAAATGCACGGATTTGAGCAAGAAAATTAAAATTACATTTAGGGCTTCTTTAGGGAATTTGAAGAGCTTCACCAAGAATAAAATATCATAAAAAATAACAAAGAAATGAGAGAGAAATATAAGCTTTGACATACAGATAAATGTGACATTCTCAATTTTACAATGTGATTGCATAGGCAAGTCAACACAAGTGACAATAAGCATGTAATGAAAAACAATACCCCATTATTGACAAGAAATTAATAAAAGCATAAAAAACAATGTACCACACAGCCGTGGCTATTCACAAATCACATGATACCAACTAGAGTGAGAATAAGGAATATCTATCTATGATAAAATTAAAAATGTAAAAGTTGAATCTTATGAATTTCTTGCAATAACACTATAAATTCAACATCAAAATAAATTAAGAACCCTAACCCTATAAATTTAATTCAATATTCTCATAAAACATAACACAGAGATGAATAAATTACTGGTAACACTAAATAAATAAATCGCAATCTAGAAATCACATACTGATAACAGTAATTTCAAATAATAACACTATAAATTCAGCACCAAAACAAATTATGAGCCCTAACCCTGTTAATTTAATTCAACATTCTTAAAAAACATAACATAGAGATGAAAACAATATTGATAACACTAAATAAAGAAATCACAATCTAGAAAACAAATACTGAGAACAATAATTTCTTACAATAACATAATAAATTCAGCACCAAAATAAATTATGAGCCCTAACCCTATGAATATAATTCAATATTATCAAAAAATATAACACAGAGAAGAATAAAATACTTATTACAGTAAATAAAGAAATCACAATCTAGAGAAAGAATAAAAAATAGAAATAAAAGATATCGATTTAGGTTTTTGTAGAGGATTCGAAGATCTTCATCAATAATAATAAATAAATAAATAAAACTAAGAAATGAAAGAGATATATCAAAGATGGCAGATTTTACAAGTTCTTCCCCGATCCCTCTGTTAAGCAATGAAAATGTAAGGATTTGAGTAAGAAAATGAAAAATAAATTTAGGGCTTCTTTAGGAGATTTGAAGAGCTTCAACAATAATAAAATATCATAAAAAATAACAAACAAATGATAGAGAAATCTAAGCTATGGCAATTTTTTTTTTTTTTTGGCTCTCAATAACCCTAAAAAACTGATAATACTGAATAAAAATAACGAATGGATAGGTATATACACCTTTTTTGAGTGATTGTGCTTCAATGGCGAGAAAAAAGAGCAATCGCCGATGATGACTTCAGGCTTCGCACAGTAGCATCAGCTTGTTGCAAGCGAGGAAGGAAAAAGAGAGTGGTAGGCGAGGAAGGAAGAAGAGAATGACAAGCGCACAGTAGCAGCAGCTGTTACAGGCGAGGAAGGAAGAAGAGAGTGGAAGACGAGAAAGAAGAAGAGTATAGCAGGCGAGCGACGCGAAGAGATGATTGAAAAAAAATTAGGGCAAGGCCTAATTTTTGTCGGGGGTAAGACTAATAAAAAGTTCCATTTTCAAGTTCCAGGGTTTACCGTGGAACTTTATTCAAGCCTTAAAATGGGGAACTTGAAAAGTAAAAAATAATTATCAAACTATCTTCCACTTTTTTATCAAACACATAACATGAATAGTAATAGGTAACTTCTCACTTCCAGGAACTCACTTCATGTTATCAAACACGCTCTACGGTAAAAAATCTAGTAGGAAAAAGTGTTCTAAAGTTGACAATATTCCAATTGATGGTCTAACTTTGATATATATATATATATATATATATATATA
>NW_006497454.1:1254512-1267028 GCF_000471905.2 Amborella trichopoda
TTATTTGGACATCTATTTTCAAGTTAGGATAAAATTTAAGATTTTCTATATGAATTTTAAGTCTCGAAAATGCATCTCGTAATAAGTTATCTGGACCTCTATTTTCAAGTTAGGATGAACTTTAAGAATTTCAAAATTCATAATTAGGGTTAAACAAGGATTTTCAAGCCATCTTTCCAACATACGCCTTCCTTTTGCAAACCTTGTGCGGTATAAAGTGAGCACCTTATACAAACCTCATCTTTTAAGAAAATAGAGGGAATTAAAAGGGAAATTTATTAAAATACACATGTGGGATCAACTATTTACTATCTTACCTTCATCTTTTGATTTAATTACAAAATACCATCAAAATAGACAACCATAAGTAGAATAGTAAACCATTAAATTGTTGAAAAGTTGGATATACTTTCTTAAAACTTTGCCTTTTTGTAGTCTTACTGGTCTTTGGCAATGTTTTTTGAAATTCTGTACGGTTACAAAATACAGACTATCTTATGAATAGTAGTAGAACAAACCAGAAATTAAATGGAGATATGAAAAAACCAAGAAAAAAAAGGAGACTTTGTTAAGATTTTGTGCGCCCAAACAAATACCTTGGCGCATCATGTTTTAGGATATAGGGTATGTTGGTCTCAGATTAAAGGGTTTATATTTTAGGGTTTAGCCTTGAAGGAAAAATGAGGTTAGAATGTTTTCTTTTCACTTACTGACGATAAGACGTTTTAGATATCTTAGGGGTTTGACATGTTCATCTTGCTAGTCATTGTTTAGCTGAGCTTAATTTTCACACCCACTTTATTCGATTGATTGTTTCGTTGGGCGCCAAAGCAAAGCAATAGGGCTGTAAACAGGTCGGGTTGGATTTTATGTTATATGCTGAATTATAAGGTCAGACAGTAGACTGCGACGTTTGTCGAGTGCAGTTCAACGTGTCAAATATGAAAAAAATAAAAGATTTATTTATTTATTTCTCATAATGTAGGAATATGTATAATATACTGTTATGTCTGAGATGGACCCAAACATTACTTGACTTCACTATTATGTCCACATATTTAAACTTGACCTAACCTGTTGGGTCCAGGAATTGGACTTGAACCTCAATCAGTTTGCCAGCTCTACAAAGCAGATAATTCAGGCTGTGTTTCCTTTAGATAAAAAATAAATCATTCTGATATCGATCGATCACGGACTAACTTCATTCTAAATTTCAAAATGATATTTCCATGCCTAGACCTTTTCATCATCCAATTTGTAACCCTTATGTTTAGCCGCATTCACTTATATTTTCCAACTAAAGAAATTCATGTTAAGTAGTGTTTCCTGTTGTTTATCATATATCTTATAAAGAAAGTCTACAAAAGAGATCATTTATTTTTTGTACAAGGAAGTCACAATCACTATTGTCCGTCAAATTTTAAATCAGGTTGTTTTAAGTATGTCGTTGATCTATATTCAAAATTTAAAATTTCCTTTTTTCAAACTTCATGACACAACCTAAGTCATTAAATTTGACATCTAATAGCTACGAGTGATTGTGACCTCCTTGTAATAATGATAAAAGGTCACGTAGTATACAATATATGTGTAAATCATCAACATCACTGCCAGAGATTTTCCCAACGATTTGGGGCCAGCTACAGGAATGCAGGTTTGCTATTCTGCTCTATTAAGGGTGATACCCTTAGTGAGACCATATGACCTATATCTTTTCTCACTACTCTCAACCATGCCCTTTTGGGTCTACTCCTTGCCATCTTTGAGTATTCCACTTAATCTAACTCGTAACTCTTAACAAGTGTTGTACTGAATTTGTACAACACATGATTAGCCCACTTAAGTCTACTTTCTATCATGTTATCGCCTATTGGTGCCATCTCTATATTCTCTTGAATATATTCATTTCAAATTCTATCTCTTTTAGTCTTACCACTTATCCATCTCAACATATTCATCTCAACTATACTCATTTTATGATTATGTTATTTCTTGACTGCCCAATGGTTTGCCCTATAAAGTAAAGCTTGTCTCATAACTTTCCTAAAGAACTTGTCCTTTAACTTCATTAATACGATCATATAAAACTTCGGTTATACGTCTCCACTCCCCACCATCCATTTTCTTGTTTTATTGACCCATGAAATCAAAAATTTTCTTTTTTTGGTATTTTTTAGCCGTCAATCTTAACTACTTTTTCACCTCTACTCCTATTATTACTGAACTTGCATTCCATATGCTATGTTTTAGTCTGGTTAATTTTGAAACCTTTATATTCTAGAGCATCCTTCCAACATGGACCTTGGTACCTCATCTTATAGGTGCCTAGTTAAGTCGCCTATTACTAAGACAGAGAGGTATGGGCTTAATGCAAACCCCTGATGTAAACTTATTGTTACTGAAAGCTCACTCGTCTCTCCACTAATTGTTCGTACACTAGTTAACGTCTCCTCATACATATCTCTCACCAAGCTGAAGTAGTACTACCAAATCAAATCTCAAGGTACTTTATCATAAGAGATCAATGTGCAGGTATTTTTCCTTCGTCATAAACTTCTCAATCAGTTGCCTAAGCAAGAAAATAGCCTTAGTTGTTGATCTCTGTTGCATAAAATCGAATTAGTCTTCGGATACACTTGTTTCATGTCTTAGTCATTGCTCAATCACTCTCTTCTACGGTTTCATATTGTGGCTCATAAGTTTCATCCCTCAATAGTTCACACAATTCTGTATGTCTCCTTTGTTCTTATAAATAGGTACTATAGTACTTTCCTCCATTCATCTGTCATTTTATTTGTTCTCAACACCTTGTTGAACAACTTGGTCAGCTAGTCAATACCAATCTCCTCCATGCACTTCAAAATCTGTATTAGGATACGATCTTAACCTAAGCTTTCCATATCTTCATCCTCATCAAAACTCCTTTCATTTTCAATATCCTAATCCTATGAATGAGTCTTTGACCTTTTCTTTCATTTATGCCAACGGTTCCTTCTACCATTATGTTCCTATTGTGTTTGTCATTTAATAATTTTTTAAAATAAATTCTCCACCTTTTATTGACCTTTTTCATCCTACACTAAAGCCCTTTGATCATCACTCTTACTGCATTTAATATGGTTTAGATCCTTACACCTTTATCTCTTATTTTTGCTAATTTGAAGATATCTTTTTTACCTTTTCTTGTTCCAAGTTTATTGTATAGATTATCATATACCTTAAGGTTAGCCTTACCTTACTATTTGTTCAGTATTTTTCTTAATATTTTTATACTTTTCTAAATTTTGATTGTTTTTATTACATCATCAAGTTTTATGGCATGATCCTTTTTAGCTAATGGCCTTTAAGACTTATCACTTGGGCACTAAGTTTCTTTATCAAAAGGTTTTTTTCCCTCTACATTCTTTTGCTGTTTTATTAATATAGTCAAGTAGTTTTATAGTATTTTTTTTATTTTTTTAAATTCCACCACCTAGTTCTTGGACACCTATTAATTTCACCTTTTCTCTCTCATGTCTTTATGCAGGCGTTCACAACTACAAGCTTATGTTGGTAGTCAAACTCTCTTATAGGATAACCTTACAATCTTACATAGCAGCTATAGTGTCAGTCAACAGCCAAAATTGAATCTGGGTCCAATCCAATGGCCACAACCTCATTTCGTATTTGAATTTTCTTTTTTTTTTATACAAATCCAAATCACTTGAAATTTTGAACGTCTATTCTTTAATAATAAGAGAATCTAATAAAAATATGAAAACAATAATTCGTACAATATAAATTGACTAAAATACCCTTGAAAATTTTTAGGGGCATTTTAGTCAATTTATACTATGTAAATTATTGTTTTTATATTTTTATTAAGTGCGTCTTGATGAGTAGAATGTACATCTTATATTTCAAGTGATTTTTATTGGTATAAAAAAAAAAAAATCAAATATAAAATAAAGTCATGACCGTTAGATCGACCTATATTCAATCAGGACCATTGGCTGACACTGTAGTTGTCAGCCCATGGGCTGGGTTGACAGAATCCATTTCTTTTATATATATATATATATATATATATATATATAGAGAGAGAGAGAGAGAGAGAGAGTGTGTGTGAGAGTAGGTCATTAAAGTTTTAAAAGGCTATAAACTTTTAATAGTTACTTTTGTTGCCCATTTTTCATTCTAAATGCTATATTATTATTATTATTATTATTATTATTATTATTATGAGTAAGGGTACTTTTTTTATTAGAAATGGTATTGTTGATATTTTTACTAAAAAATAAAGGTAATTATAGAGTAAAACTCCAATTACTTGATTATTATATATGTACTTTTATTTGTCAAAATTACTATAATCACTTCGTTTTTTTGTCAAGTAAAGAAAGGGAATCGAGAGTAATTAGGACTCCCCCCAAATTTTTTTAAATTTTGAATTTATGGTAATTAACTTCCTATTTTTTCTCTCCACCAAACCCCTTTTCATCTCCCGCATCTTCGCCTCATCAGCCCGTCCCATGCCCCTCATTCAACTCCATCCATTCTCATCTTCTTGTCCCTATTCCCCCACCTTCCTCTTACTGATCTTTCTCTCTCAAACCGAATATACTTTTGAGCATTTTGATGGAGAAACTTGTGTGAAGGTTATTTGAGGGAGAAAGGAAAGAAGGTAATCTCTCTTTCTCACAGCTCCCACGTTGCATGTTCTTTCCTCTCTCTCTCTCTGCCCCCAAGGTACCTGTTCTCTCCTCTCTGTCTGTCTCTTGCCTCTAAGGTTGATGTTGAAACCAACCCCTTGTTGATTACTCTCTCCAACTACCAAACCAATCAGTAGGGTTCTGTACTCCTCAACTACAACCAAAGGAAACCGACTGCATTCAAATCCATCAAGATTTGATTTATTCTGGGAATTATGTGTTTTGATTAAATTTGTACATGAAAATATGCTTAAGGTGCTTTTGCTCATATTTCATTGGAAGATGTTCCAAGGATCTATTTGATCATCTCAAAAGATTTTTATTTTTTATTTTTTATTTTTTATTTTTTATTTTTTAAAATGATTAAATTCGATCAAACATGCTGCTATTTTTTGAGCAACATCACCAAATCCTTTTTGAGAGTTGATAATTATTTACATGAAATTCATCATGCTTATGTTGTAACATGTTGATTAAACATTTGAATAATGTTGTTGGATCATATTGATTTATTTTGGAAAGATTTGTAGTTCAAAAAAGAGACGTCATTATGCTGCTGATTTTGTATAAGTGTCAAATAAAGTAAAATAAAATATTTTTAAGTCACTTGATCAACTAGTTTGGACCATTTTCTCATCCAATATTTTTCCATGAACTCTTGGATCAATATTTTTCATTTACTGCTGTGAAGTAGTGTAGATTTTTTTGAAAAACTTGCCTAAATGATCTATTTTTTTTAGGAAGACTAATTTGTCATTTGATTTATAGAGTTTGAATTGCTCAAGCAAATGACATCCTTGCCTATTGAATCATTGGAAATGCTCAAGGAAATGACAACCTTGCCTATTGAATCCTTGGAAGTGCTCAAGGAAATGTCATCCTTACCTATTGAATCATCCGAAACCCATATTGAGGTTATAGACAATTGTGGCGTTCCTTATCAGGGTCAGATATTCTCATCTTATGAAGTGCCTACAACTTTTATCGGGATTTTGCTAAGCAACATGATATAAGTTAGGGTAAAGAAGGTGAAAGTAATGGAATATATAGAAAATCTTATGCGTGTAATCGTGCTGGTTTCAATGTTAGTAAACAAGATAATGGAGCAAAGAAGAAATAAATACTAAATTATCCTGATGTGGATTTCAAGCATTGATGTGTATATAGTTTTTAATTTTTTATTTTTCACCAACTAGAATACTTACAAAAGTCCAAGTACAATAAAACTCACTTGAAATAAATAAATAAATAACCAAAAAGTGATCCTCACTTGCTGCCGCTAGTTACAACTTTTTTTATTCAATAAATAAAAGCAACATAATGCTTATGGGAATAGGAAAGCACAAGAAAGAAAGAGACTGCAAGCACCAATTAAATATGTCGGAAGATTACCTCAATCGGACTTAGTACACCCCACGCTGGGTCTCCTTATCCAGGGTTTACACTGGCCTGACAGATTGGAGATAAATATTCGAATGTAGGCTAGCTTACTTTGGAGAGA
This sequence comes from Amborella trichopoda, assembly GCF_000471905.2. The sequence continues at coordinate 1,260,705 of NW_006497454.1, forward strand.
CCTGAGCTCTTGAAGATTTCCGAGGGATGACATCTCTTGATTGGCTTTGATCTTGATGGGTTCGATCTCCAAGCCGCGATACCCGATAATGAATCCCAAGAATGTTTTAGATTGTATGCCAAAGGCGCACTTTACTGGATTCATCTTGGATCAATGAAGACGGAGTTGGTCAATGACTTACTCTAGATATTGTATGTGGGTGCTCCTTTCGCCTGATTTGACCACCAGATCATCCACATAAAATTCTGCCTCTTCGTGCAGCATGTCTTCGAAGACTTTGGCCATGACTCGTTGATAGGTGGCTCCTACATTTTTGAGCTCGAATGGCTTCACTGTGTAGCAGAAGACCCCCTTGGGAGTCAAGAAAGTTGTAGTTTCTTCGTCTTCAGGAGCCATTCTTATCTGGTTATACCTCAAATAACCATCCATGATGGAGAAGGCCTAGCAATTGACCATCCAGTCGATAAGAATTTCGGTAAAACGTAATGGGAAGTCATCTTTTGGACATGCCACATTCAAGTCATGAAAGTTCATTCATAGCTGGATTTGTTCATTTTTCTTCTTGATTGGGACAACATTGGCCAGCCATTTTTTGTATTTAACTTCCTTGATAAACCCGTCATTTTGAGCTTGTTCACCTTCGCATCAATCTATATTTCAAGCTCTGCTCAGAACCTCCCTGATGATTTTTTCACCGGTTTGAAAGATGGGTCTATCCCAAGCCTATACACTGCGACTTGGGGATCGAGACCGAGCATCTCATGATAATGCCATGCAAAGATATCTCGATTGGCTCAAAAGAAGGTGGCATACTCTTCTTTCTCTTCGGATGACATAATGGCTTAAATAAAGATCGGCATTGAGTTGGTTTCATCACCCAGGTTTATCTCCTCCAAATCATCAGTTATAACTTGTCTGCCATCTTCCAACACTTCAGGCACTTCTTCCACCTCCACCTCATCAAAGGGTGGGGGGTCAGATGGCTCACGGGTTATTGCGAGAACCTCCATCTTTTGATTGATGTTTGGTGACTCTTCTTCATCTTCTTTTGTATCCAGGGTCTCAGTTTCTTGAGAGCCATGGGGAACTTCTACCTCTTGAGAGACTTGGGGAACGATCTCTTTGAAAACCAAGGGCTCAGGGGAAGAAGGTGGCGGATCTTGAGATACCGTCACATGAGTTGTCTGATCGACCATATACGGTTGATGAGGTAGGTATGTGGGCCCCATGTAGCCAAGGCCTTTCTTATCAATATGCTGCATCATGGTAACCTCAATGACGATAAAGGTTGCCACCATGGCTTCACCATCTTTCAACCCTTGGTTGGCTGCAGGTTCATAGTCCATCCTTCTCATGATTTAATGGACTTAGGGACTGTAGAGATTCCATTTTGGAAGGGTTATTTTTGCGACTGCCAAGCCATGGGAGGACTTTGGTTCATCGATCGTCCAGGAATCAGGGACAAATTCGGGTAAATGTTTAAAGGGGATGAATGTCCGTGAAGTCTCTTCCATCTTTTCTTTTCCCTTTCTCATGACCTCTATTTGGTCGATGAGCTTTTGGACTTGCTGCATCAACTCAGGAATACTAGCTTTCTCATTGATTTCAAGCTGAGGAGCAAAGATGTTAATAAAGACTTTGATGGGTGGTGGAGGGTTGGTCACGGCAGCACGACGAGCAACATCTTCCTCCAACAAGGGAATTGGAATGTGCAAGACCTTTTAGTGGTCATGGATACATCTAACCCTAGGGGTAAGGTAAGCAATATCTTCCCCCCTTGAGGGGTTGGGATGTGCAAGACCTCTCGGGCAACAGAGGTGGCCACTGAAGCACGTCGAGCAACATCTTCTTCCATCAAGGGAATTGGAATATGTAGGACCTTTTGGTGGTCATGATTGTAGCTGGCCTTAGGGGTAAGGTAAGTGGCCTCCTCCTCCTTCATAGTGTTCATATTCGCTAAGGTCGTTGGCTTTATGGAAATTGGTACTACACCAAGAAATCCTAATCGTTTTAGTGTGAGTCATACTCTTTGGCTTGTTCTCCTTGGGACACCATTGGGGGTAACTCCTGGGGTGAGAAGCAGATGATGATGATTGCCTCTCATGTTACCGTGGGATTATCTCCAAAGGGGAGTAAGGTAGGTTTGCATCAAGGGGTCAAGGGGATTGTTTTTCCACATCTCTCCTCGTCCTTATATTCGTGAGCAAAGCCACATCCTAGACATCATTGTGAGAAGTATTATTAGTCCTCCTCATGGTGTGGCTTGGTACAGCTTCCAAAAATGGCATTTGTTCTTGGGGTCGCACTGCATTCGTGACGTAGTACTTGACATCTGCATAGTGCAACTCAGCAGTGGGGAACAGTCTTTTATCAGCCTAAACCATATGCTACCTTCCCTGGACTACACTGACATTGATGGAGGTGTAGATGGAACCACCCCATGATCATGAAGCCACGGATGACCAAGTAGTATGTTGTAGGAAGTATCAGCCTCGATCATGTGAAGTTCGGTATAGGCATTCAAGTCACTGATCTTAAGGCAAAGATGGAGAGTGTTAGTTGGCTTTCCTCTTGACTGGTTGAATCCTTAGACTATGAGGTATGAAGGTTTTAGATACTTGATCCCCAACCCTATATGGGTGAGGATCCTTTTCTAGATGAAGTTCATTACAGAGCCCCCCATCAAGCATGATTCGTTTAATTGGGTGAGCGTGTAACTCACCAGTTACAAATAAGGGTCGGCTATGGATTTGTTCTCCCAACTGAAGATCATCGTATGAGAAAGTTATCATCATGCAATTGTTAATACGTCAGATCCACTTCAATTCTCTCAACCTCATGGACACTCCAAACTGTGGATGCTTAAATGTGGAATGTTTAGATAAATTTTATTCTCCAAATAGAAAACCAGAGGACATCACATTTGGGGCAAAATTCACCCATGCACTTCATATAAAAAACACATGCTTTATATTTATATTGCGCACTGAACAATTCCAGAGGTTTAATCCTCTGTTACAATTTACATCGACTGAAGTAAAGAAAATAAGCTGAAAATCTTTAACTCTGGCTTTTAAAGCCTATACATTCGTTTCTAAAGGAAGAGGATAAACAGACATATCAAAAGGGAAAAGATAACATCGGGCATATCAGTCCATATACCTGTGGATGTATGCATGAGTGTTATCCTTCAAGTCTGGTCTTCTTAAGAGAACGGGTTTCAAGTGAATCATAGGAAACGATTATCTCTCTCTTCGTGTATTGAATATTTCACTCTTTTTTCCACTCTTAATTCTTACTGAGGCAAAACCTCGCAAGAACACTCATCTCTACTGAGCTGTGTCTATCAAAATGTGCGACTCCTCTTCAATCGAGAAGTCCCCTTTTTATACTGCTAAATTATGGGTTTTCAAGGGATAACCATGCATTTCCCATCTTCGAATCTTCACACTCCATCCTCATTTTGGATTCATCCATTCATTCGAATCATAGATTTTGTAAGGCATAATCCTTATTTTCATAATGTTGTTTACCTCTTGTGTTAATCTCTTTACGCTGTTGATCTCACTACTGGGTTATTCACACAGATACAATCGCTGACACTTGTCTTTGAATTTCAAATATTCGAATCATATGATCTCGCAGGAGCAAAATCAGGGGTTCTTCAATGTTGTAAGTGGGCTGAAACCACTTTTATTATTCAACTCAATCCATGCTATACCTTTTAAGAGTGATAAAGCAAGGAGCCAAGAGTTCAACAATGTTGATATTATGAGTGAACTCCTTGTATTGAGGAAGAAATACCCTTTTGGTAACTGAATGTTGTACGACACAAAGATTTTAAGGCCTTAACTGTCGGACGATGATGCCGATGGGTTAAGCCATCTTCAAGCAAGTTGAGACTGCCATTGAGATTGAGATGAGTTAAGCCATCTCTGGGCAGCTTTAGACTGTTATTGAAACTGAGATGGATTAAGCCATCTCTGAGCAGCTTGAGACTGTTGTTGAAACTTAGATGGGTTAAGCCATCTTTGGGCAGCTTTAGGCTACCGTTAAAACTGAAATGGGTTAAGTCATCTCTGGGTAGCTTCAGATTGTCGTACTTTAGCCTTATATGGGACTAAGTAATATACTTTTTAAAACAAAGTATATTAATAACTATTCCAGCTGTCATTCGCACCTTGATTGTTGTTAAGTGTTCATTAGAATGTATCTGGTCTTTTTTAAGACAAAAGTCCCCCTAACAAAACCACCCCAGACTCTTCACTCATGAGAGAACTTCAAAAGGTGTCTAGCGTTTGGCCAATCTCAGGTAGACTTGTTTACACCCTCTTCATGAAGGTATCGCATGCGCACTTCATTCCAGCCACCTTAATTATATGTGGGAATAGATAACCATATCATCTGTCGTTTCCCTATACGTCTGTCATCATTTTCGGGGAAAGGACCCTTTGGTTTCTTCACAGGATTCTATAAATCTTTCGGCTATCCTGGTTTTGTCAGTTCATCTCCCTAGTGGTTCCAACCCTTCACTTTTTTAAACATGTCTTCTTTCTTTCTTCCTAGGTGCCTTTCCAGTTCTCTCAATCCTGAACTTATTGTTGTATGTCATTTTTGATGTACTTGTACGTCCCATGCGAATAAGGAGAGAACCGGCAACAATCTTGGTCCTACGGGTACACAAGACACCGGTAGGCCAAAGTTGTGTCGTGAAATAAAGCCTCGAGCCATACGACCAGGGTATAGTGCCATCGCACCAAGGAAAGATCTTACAACTGTAGCCCTATGCTAGCTGCTTCAAGAGCATCGCCATTGCATTCAGAATGTTGAAGAACCCCCGAGGACAAAATTTGGGCTCAATCGGACCATCCGAAAGGGGTCTACGCCCATGACGCCTCGCAACAAGTGGGTTTCACACTACCATGGTGCGGCTTCACCAAACCAGTCCCCAAGCATGGAGACTGTGAAATCGTGTTTCTCGAGCAGCTTCAAAGACCCATGGCACCTTCTGTTGGAACCAAGAAAAGCCCAAATCTAGATATGTTCTAGATCACATCAGCCTCATCATTTTAACCTAAGGCATGCATTGTGGCACGACCTAGAGTCAAATTTATCCTGGAAAGAAGGTGCTCACAAAGCTAGAAAAACCAGGGCTTAAAAAGAAGAAGCCTCAAATCCAGTGAAGCACAACTCGACATCCACGCATTGGATCACCACAGGATGAATTCAATGCAACCACCTTGCAAAGAGCTGCAAACTGGTATAACTCTTGTATTTAATCCAAGGTCCGATGGATCCAAGTCCCCAAGTCTCAGAAGAAGTATATCTACTCGGATGTCAGAATCCCTCTTTACAGCGACCTCCCAAATTAGGCAAAAACGCAAACCAGGACCAAATCAGCCCAAACCTGGTACAAAATTACTGCATTTGCCTCCTCTCTTGTTTGCAAGCAGAGCCAAGAGCCAGAACATCGCAAGTCGAACTGCATTGGCGAACAAAGTTCACGAATCTGGCCGAACTTCCACCCCATGGGAAAAAGGCCACCCCAGCACGATTACAGGGCATCAAAATGCTCAGAATCGCAAGGACATTGAAAATATGCTGACAAATCATTTGAACCATCGCCACAAGTTGCAAAAAAAGCATCCAAGATCTGGCCATGGAGGAGCAACCTCCCTGCAGGGGCGGTTTCATCATTACCGGAAAAAATCTCAAGGACATTTTGATCATTACACCTATTTTTGGGATTTATTTCTAATTTCTTGAGTTGTAATTAAGCTTTGTTTTTGAGCGTTCACCCATATTTGGTAAATCCTCTATATGAGCAAGCTTAAGTCACTTGTAAAAAAAAAAAAAAATTTCAGTGGGAGGAGGGATTACTGTGCATTACCCAAAGATAATACAGAGGCATTACACTTGTCTTTTGCTTCTAAACTTCTAATCTCGTTGAGAGGAGAGAGAAAAATTTGAGAAAGATAAAAAATACCCTAGCTCGCGGGCACTTAGATACCCCAAATGCACGGACACATCTTCTCCCTTTCCTCCTCCACATGTTGTTTACCTCGTGCAACACCCTGCGTCTGCGACACATACACGGACCCGAGCAGACCTACAGGCTTCGACCCCCGGGTTCCCTCAAATCATCCTACCAGCCAGTCCCCTCCAGAGGACAACCACTAGGAGGGACAATCGAATCCCATACAATTCACTAGCAAGAGAGAGAGAGAGAGAGAGAGAGAGAGAGAGAGAGAGAGAGAGAGAGAGAGAGAGAGAGAGAGAGAGAGAGAGAGAGAGAGAGAGAGAGAGAGAGAGAGAGAGAGAGAG
>NW_006497454.1:1267415-1278897 GCF_000471905.2 Amborella trichopoda
GAGAGAGAGAGAGATGTTGAGAGCCTGACATGAGTCCCTGTCCACACCGTGCTGGCAGATAGTCAGAGGGCTTTTTAATTGTTCTAAGAGGGTTGACCGCCCAGGCATGTCCCCTAAACCTCAAGCGGTCAGGCGGGCGCCCCAAAGCACCCCCACCGTAAAAAATCTCTCTCGTTGTTGGTACCTATTCGCTCACAAGAGTCCCTGCTCATGCACACCCCATACCGGTGCACGCCCCCACGCCCATGCACGAACGACCCCACGGTTGTCTGAGAGAGGGTTCTCTCCTGACCCTGAGAACCAGGTCCGACCACTTATTGTTGCCATATGTGGCAGTGAGGGTGAGAGAGCACACCACTAACACTCCTTCTGCCACTGGTCTGGCTGAGGGGAGTACCTTGCAACTTTTACTGTCATGGGTCTGGCTTCCTCTTTAGAGGATGCTGCTGTTGATAATATTACCATGTCCCTCGAGGAGAGATTAGAGGCTGGGAAGATGTTGGACCCGAAGTGTAAGGAGATTACAAACCTCAAGGAAATGGTGGTTCGTCTTCACCGAGAGGAAGAGCGCCACAAAAACATGTCTGACTTCTTTCAAAAGTCGAATGGGTGAAGGACCTCCTTTCCTCTGTAAGGAGGATGGTGGCTAGGGTCAGTAGAATGATATGCTTTGGGGAGTGATAGCCTAAGGCATGTTTAGGCAAAGCCTTCTCTTCTTCTTCGCTTTTTTTTTATTTTTTTTCTATATGTAAGGGCTGAGTCCCCACCATCATTTATCACTAAAGTTCCTTTTTTGTTTGAATCTGTACCTGAATTTGTGTCTGTACTACGTAATTTCACATCCTACATCATTTCTGCACTTACCGGATATGCATATCATTTCGTACGCCGATGATTTACATCCCCTATCTCTTGCTTATTCGATGCAAGATAAGCTTGATTTCAAAAATCAATATTTCTGCCCTTACATTTCATATAATGCCAAGGGCAATCAGGTAATATAATAATAAGACGAAAAGAGCTTTTGTATTCATTTTGGGGTATTTTGGTAAAATGGTTATTAGTCATCATTCTCCCACCATCAGGAATTTTAGTTTCCGAGATGAGGAAGCCAAGCGTCGTATCTCTCTTTAAAACACTCATCTCTTCGCATCATTTCATCCTCAACATCTGCCTTTGGAAATCTTCTGCATCACACAACCATTTCCAGTATCCTTCTATTTTCTTTCCAACAGATTGTCTTCATCTCTTTCAGAAGAACCTTCTGTATCTTCTTGAACCTTTAGGATCTTCTTCAAGGAGAGCCTTCTGTATCTTCTTCAAGGAGAGCCTTCTGCATCTTCTTCAAGCATAACTTCACCTATTCATTTGTCTAAAGAAGATTTCAAACCTTGCTTTTCGGCATTCTTTTGATTTTCTGAGGAGTTCTTAGTTTTTAGTTCACATAATGCCTTGATCTTCAGACTATCTAAGGTGAGTCTTTCTTCCTTTTAGGGATTTTGCTATGATTTTCGTCCATGTTTCTTTGTTTATTTCCTTCATTCATCTTGACTACAATCCTTTTTCCTAAGCATATGCTTATGTCGGGAAGAAGGTTCAGTAACTTTAGGATTAATGCCCTTTTTTATTGGGTTTAATGCTTCAAAAGCATGTCTCTAACTTCATCCTTCGATCATCTAGTCATAAGGGTTGTTCTTCAGATTCTCAATACTTCATAGAGGAATTCTACTAGACTCTATTCAACTCCATTCGGTGTTTTTGCATAGTCTGGCTAAGTTTTTCCTAAGGTGTTGATCTGGGAATCCGAGATTTCTATCAATTCCCTTTTGATCCTTGATGGTGGATCTTGGCCCTGAGATCGAATGCTTAATGCATTTGGTTGCCAGGCCTCGGATATGTGCTTTCAAATGCTTTTAGATACCTTTGCTCTTTGGGCTGATAGGAGCGTCAGTTGTTTTCTGAGTTCAAGAGTTCAGATCTTGTCATGAGCCATGAAGGCATTGTGCGTAGGTTCAGAAATTTGAATCATGTGGAAGGTAGGTGGGATCAAGGGTTGAACCTCATTTTGAGCCATGAAGGCATTGGGCATAGGTTTGAAACCTTGAGTCACATGGGAAAAAGGTGGGACCAAGGGTTGAACCTTGCCCTGAGCCACGAAGGCATCGGGCATAGGTTTAAAACCTTGAGTCACATCTATTAGTCTTTCGGTCATATGACCTCCTTCTTTTTTTTTTCAAGCATCAGGCATTCCATACCTTTACCAAAGGAAGACGAAAGCTGAAAGAGGAAATGCACTGGTATATTTCAGTGACACAGAATTCCCTTATGTGCCGGCCTGAGGGCCAATACCCAAGACACCTTACATGGCCTTCAAATATATTTTTTATGGTGGACCAAGTTGAATGAGGGGAATTCACCCCTCATTTCTTCAATGGCCTTCCCTGATGAAACCTCCTGCTTCATTTTTCTGGTGCAATTATTGCTGTACCAAAGGTTCTTCTAATTATGTGGCACAAAAAACTTGATTACAATGCTGCCTGGGTAGACTTAGGGTTTAGATGTGAAGGCGAGAGAGGATACATTTTTGGTTACTATTCTTAGACTCGAGACATATGCGCACACTTCCTTGTTCCTCTTGAATGCTCAGGGTTCTCGGTGTCTATGAATAATTAGTCTTCTCGTATGACATTGTTCCAATGTCATGAGGGCAATCCTAGAAACTTGGTGTGCCGAGACGAACACCAATTTCTTTGGCTACGATGAGAGCGACATGTCCCTTCTGGAGTTGCACTTCATTAGTGACCTCTCTCTTCTAAGGGAGGGCTATGAGGAGTTCACCCTAGAGGATAACATTATTTTTGAAGGGGATTCCTACCATGGGCTCCGAAAGCCCAGTTGTTTAAAAGACTTGTTCAAAGAATACGTAAAATTGGTCACTGTGAGTGAGAGAGAAGACATTCCATTCCAAATATGGATTAATCACTTCTTCGATATGGAGAAAGCTAAAGGGGAGTCGAAGAATCCCCTCTTCAATGGTCCTGAAACGCTTCCTTCTCTTACTGTGGTGATGCCTTACCACCCTGATATTTGGGATCGGGCCTCCTATATTGCTTTATTATTATTCTATTTTGTTCTTCCAGACTTCAAAGGCCACGTAGTCAGACTGGAATGCCTTTATGCTACCTGTAATATGGTCAAATACCATAAGTATGCCTTAGCTCAGCCCATGTTGTGCAGCATCTACAACAGGCTGACGTCTGCAATGGATCATGAGAAGGTCTTGGGGAGTTCCAAGACTCCTTTCCCCATCCACTACGTATATAGGTGGCTTGGTGCCTATTTTTTGGGTACTTTCAAATATTCTTTAGAAGCCAAAGTTGACACCTTCCCCTTCTTACTTCGTCTAATGGGGTGCAAGGCAGTCTTTCACTTGTCGTTTTAAGAACAATGATTGTTCTGGGAAGACAACTTCCTTCCGTTCAAGCCCTTTCCTATTGGGGGCACTCGAGAAGGCCTTTTCACGGATGCATTCAGAATCGAAACGACCCCTGGCATTGATTGGGACATAATATCCCTTCTAAACATTTGAGGGCCTTTACATCCTTTGAGAGTCGGCAATCATAGGTTTGTTTAGCCATACAAGCCTCATCGTTTTGAATGGCAACATCGGATGGACTAAGATTGCCCCATCTCTTACAACTTAACCAGGCATGGATCTTAGTCAAACCTTAATGTGAAGTCGGCATGGGATTCCTGCACATTGCTGAGCCAGTCTTGTAGGTTCATCATTCTTAGTTATCGCCAACAAGCTTCCATGACTCGTAGCTATTGCTTCTGGTATCATGAATACCAGCGGGGCTTCTTCTAAGGACCTATCGAGGCTATGCCCAATTTTAGGGAAGATAGAATCTCGTGTACTGGCTTCAAAAAGAAGTTTGATAGAATTTCAGTGAGCTGGGCAACTGGCCTGTTTTTCGTTGTGGGATGGAACATGATAAGCGCCAATCATCCAAAGGGTGAGCTTGTGCCAGAAGGGGTGACTAGGGAGATTCGACTCTCTCTCTATCATAATCTTGATGATTTGTTGCCCCCCAATTCGAAGACCCTGAGACGCTCTCATGAGCATCATTCCCATGACTATGAGAAGATAAGAGGATCTGGGGGTCATTGCCAGGCCCCAGCTTTAGTGGTCGAGCTTAAGAGCGAGAAGTTGTGTAAAGGCCATACTGCCTCATCAAGCGAGCCTTCATCTGGGTAGAACAAAGAGAGGAAGGAAGAGGGGCGAGCCCTTCTTCCACTAGAGGAAAGGGCATTCTTCCTCTCATACTAGTTCAAGAGAACCCAACGGGCCTCGTGACATGATCCCAAAGACTGAAGATCATGGGCCGGAAGTGGTCCATGATGTTATCCCATTGGATAAAAGGGCTTTTGTAACAGCGACAACACTACAAGAGGCACTGAGGGCCGTTAAAGCAGAATAATTCAATTCCCTAGTTGTCCCCATTAAAGAGATCTTCCAAGAAGGCCAAGAGCTCGGGCTTTCATGAAGAAGCTGCTTGAGCATCTGCGACTTATGCCACCAACTTCTTTAACCTTGGTCGTTCCTAGCAAAATTATTCGGAATTTTGTGGCCAGAGTGGTTTATTCTAAGCTGGGGCTTCGTAAAAAAATGATGATAAGCAAGTCGACAAAGTCAGAGATCATTGAGATAGATTCTCTTACTTCCCTAAACTCCTTGGTCCTAAACTCAGAGGCTCCTAGAGAGAATTCTCCTTATGTTGGTGAGAAGATGGAAACTTTGGTCACTTTAGACTAAGATGAGGGGCTTATTGATGCTTTAATGGGGCTCTATCCTTCCCCAAGGCAGAGTGAGGGCTCTTCTTCAGATCCAAGTAGGGTAGAAAGTCCTACTCTAAGCGTTGAACCTGCGGAGGATAAGTTGAATAAGGTCAAAGGGAATGCCCCCGTTGTGGAGAAGGATCCTCCTGTGGTTGACTCGTCTACAGTGATTGCTGTCTTGAAGGTGGGGTCGTCGGCCGAGTCATTCCTCACTCAAGCAGATGTGAATACATGGCTGACTATTGTGTTCGATAGGCTATCTAGACACGAATTTTCTTACGCTGATCTTCCTGAGTCTAGGCTTCCACCCCCACCGGTTGTGATTGACTGAACCAATTTTTCAAATATTCGAAGCCCTGTATTCTTTCTGCTGAAGAGGTTGATTTTGCCTTTCATTTCTTATTGCATTATTATTTTTGTTTGCAAGGTCAGTCTTTTCTCAAACTACTGACGGGGCTCTTGTTAATGCTCGCACTGCTCAAGCTTCTCCTGATGCTGAAGTGCCGCAAGAAACTAGGAAAGGTGACACTGTTGCAATTGTGGTAAGCACTGGGGCTTCTTCTCTTGCATCTCATTTCAAGGACAGTGGATTTGGAGAGGTCGAGGCCAAAATTCCTTAGTGGTCAAGTGCAACTGAAACTCTCGAGATGTCGGAGACCAATCCTATGAGGGATTTGGTTGCACTTGCTGAGGAGCTCGAGGGTCTTGTAGAATCAGTGTTGAACGACCCGTCTTTGATAAGTGCATTTCAGAGGCAGATGAGTGCTGATATGGTGAGGACGATCTTTAGGGAAATTGGGAGCAATTCTCTATCCAATCTTCAAGATACCTAGTTGACAATCTCTCCAATGATCTTTTGGGCTGGAGTGATGGGGGCAGATGAAGTCAAGGTCTGGAGATCGGTCAATCATGCCAAAGATAACTTTTGACCAAGAAGGACATGTTCATATATTTCCCCTTATGATAAGCAAAGGAGAGGAGGCTATCGTCAGGCTTGAGAAGGCAGTTGCTAAAACCGAGCAAGACTTGAGGTTCGTTCAGTACTCGGTGGAGGACCTTCACAATCAGTATGATCGGGTGGAGGCTTGAAAGGTCGTGATTATGAACTTCATCGAAAAGATCGAAACTCTTTTGACTGCACAAAAGAGGAAGTTCATGAGGATATTGGTCCATTCGTTTCATCTTTGCAACAAAGTGGACATTGCCTTCCCCGAGCATGAGGTCCATCTATGCCAGGTGGACGCAGTGGCATCGGTAGCCCTTGCAGCTCATAAGGGTTTCGCATAGGTGAAGGCTAAGATGGATGCAACTGGAAAGCAGGTAGAAGAGAAGGCCCAAAGGCTGAAGGACCTTCTGCGTCGCTTCAAGGCGCATTGATTTATTTCTTGTCCTATTTTCTTTTCCTTAAAAAAATTATTTCCCTCTTTCTTTAACTTTATGGTCATTTTGTGATGATATAAAATGAACTGGGCACTTTTTATGAGGCATTCTCTTTTCTCTTAATTTCTAATCATGGTAATCATATATGATATTTCAAGATTTCAAAGGAATTTTTGGAGTATCTTGTTAATTATCATACATCCCTGCATGCTTCTAACATAGGCTCTGAGAAGGCGTGCCCAAGCTTTTCATATCCTTTTATTAGGGGTATCGGTGGCCTGGTACTTCGTAGCATTTAGAATTTTAAAAGGAACACCATAGTTTATAGTCATCCGAGAGGATTTTCGTGAAAATTCTTCCCAACTTCTTTATTCATTAATATGGGTGGCCCAATGCTCAAAGTCCTAAGACTTCAAGAGAGTAATGTAGTTTAGAGTCATACAGGAAGGACTAGGTGTAAAGCCTTACTAACCCTTTGTAAAAGAGTATGAGTGGCTGATAGTTAGAGCCTAAGACTCCAAGGGGGTACTGTAGTTTAAAGTCATAGAAAAAGGACTACCTAGCGATGTTTTAGGTCATATGCCATAGACCTATTGATGGGCCTTTGAGGGTTGTGCATCCTGGACCGATAATTGTTTGAAATCATACTTCATGGACCTATGTAGAGTCGCATGCCAAGACCAATGAATGGTAGTTTATGTTCATATTAATGGACCATAACTTGAATTAGTTTATAGTCATGATATACGAACTATCATGCGGTGAATATCCTTTAATTATCAATGCCTGGTCTTGACAGGTCATAAGAGACTTATCGTGTGCTAGATAGTTTAAAGTCTTGTAGCTCGGACTATGTGATAGGCCTTTAAAGTTGTACATTGCGGACTATGTTAATCTTTAAGGATAATATTTCTTCAAATACCTCCCATTGATTGGAGGTACGACATCTTCTTCTGTCTCAATGCAGAGGAGATATGCCCCGGCAGAGTATGCCTTTTGCATGACATAGGGTCCATCCCATTTGGGTTGAAATTTAGATTGAGGTTCCACAATAGGGCGTCTTACGGCCAAAACCAAATCATCTAGTTTGAATGATCGTAACCTCACTTTCTTGTCAAAATCTCGGCTTATCCTTGCTTGGTAAACTTCTAGCTTTTGCTGGGCGACGAGTCGCTTTTCATCAAGGGCTTTCAACTCATTGTGTTGGAGTTTGACTCATTCGTCATTAGTTAACCCATAGTGGACTGCTACCCTTAATGAGGGTATTTGAACCTCCAAAGGTTGGCATTCTTCCTCGTTGGTCGGTATGCCAAAAGAGACTCGGGGTTTCTCTCGTGCCAATTGCGCTGACTCTTCTTCACAGGTTTTTTCAATGCCTTGCAAAGACTCTTGTTGAAGACCTCCGCTTGTCCATTTTCCCTTGGGTTGTACATGGACGAATACTTCCAATTGATGTTGAATTGACTAAGCAATTGGTGAATGTGATCGTTCTTAAATGAGGAGCCGTTGTCCGATATAATTCTATTTGGTACCTGGAATCGGTACACCATATGGTGGCTAACGAAGTCACCCACTGTCTTGCCGGCTACTCAACAAAGAAGGATGGCTTCAACCCACTTAGAGAAATAGTCAGTAGCTACTAATATATATAGATGGCCATTTACTGAGGCTGGGGCAATGGGTCCCATAATATCCATTCCCTACTGAGAGAAGGGCCAAGTCATGAGAATCGGATGCAACAACATTGACAATTGGTGAATATAGTCAGTGTGTACTTGACACGTATGGAATCTCTTTGCATATTTAAATGCATCTCTTGCATAGTGGGTCAGAAATACCCCATATGGTGTAAATAGTGGTATAACTTGGGCTCGGACTGATGCATACACCTCCTTTAACGTTGTTTCTCCCTCTTCGTGCGAGAGGCATCTTAACAACATTCCATCATATGACCTCCTATATCGTTGGTCATTGAGAAGAGTGAATCTTGGGGCTGACCTTTCAAGGTGCTAGTCTATCCTTCCTAGTTTCAGGGAGTGGCCATGAGCTAAGTATTCCAAGAAAGGCTGATGCCAATATGGTTGGGGCACCCCTACCACTGCGATAGTATCATCGAGGGCAGGTTCTTCTATTAATTTCCTCATAGCTCCCTGAGGGTATGGAGGAAACTTCATCCATATATTTTCTTTGTCACTGGGATCTGCCTCTTCCATTATAGAGATGGATCACCATTCTTGTATGGGGACCTGGAGCAGCCAGGCTTGAAGGCCATGGTGGATGCATGCTTAGCAGTGCATTGGGCTGAAAATTTGATCCTCGGGGAATGTGAGTCAGAGTGGCCTCATGCATCTTCTCGAGGAGATACCTCGCGGTATTATAATATGGATTGAGTTTATCTTTGCCAACCTCGTATATCCCTTTCAACTGCTGGATAATCAGTTGGGAATCGCTGAAAATGTTGAGAAACCCCAAGTCCGGTTCTAGCGCCACATCCAGACCAATGATTACTGCTTGGTACCCGACCTCATTAGTTTAGTACTTCTCATTTAATAAGAAGGCATAGGGAAAGAGTCCTTTATCCAGTGTGACAAATATCATGCTTGCTTCGGCACCTTTTGTTTGGGAAGAACCATAAAAGAACATTTGCCATAGGGCAAGCACATTTGTGTACATTACTTCCTCATCACGCATATATTTATTCAAAGGGGACCCTTCAGGCAGGGGATGAGAAACCAAGAAATCGGCCAAAGATTGTAGTTTTCTGTGGGACATAAGTGATGTTGAACTCCATAAGGACTAACATCCACTTAACTAATCATCCGGAGAGGATCGGCCATGTCATAAGGTATTTAATTGGGTTGGCTCGAGAAACCAACTGCATTGGGTGAGTCAGAAGGTAGTGCCGCAACTTTTGGGCTGCGAATACTAGTGTTTACGATGAAAATATTGCAGATCTTTCGATGATGATCTCTCAGATCTTAACACCTTAAACTAATGAAAATCAAATTAATAAGTGGTAAAGAAAGTGGGACAAATAGAATTCAGATATGAGACCAGATCTGCTCGAAAACTAGCAAATCTACTATAAGATCTGTGGCAGCGCCAGCATGATTCAAGACATTACAAAATACGATTTTTAAGAAAATGAACAGATCAAAATAAAATGAAAACAATAAAGCAGAAGAAATAAAATAAAAGGAAAAATGATACCAAATCGGGCCGGATGGCCCGGGACTCCTGAGCCTTCTAAGGCTCACCAGTATCAGAACCGGTCCTCTTTTGTCTCTTTGATTCGGATCTTGACCAGCCAATCTCTAGTGTAAAGGGTTAGATTTAGGGTTTGTTGTGTCCTAGGTCTAGTTTTGATCTACGATTGTTGTGCCCTAGGTCTAAGTTTCCTTAGGCTTAAGGGTTAGGGTTTCAAGAGGCTAGGGTTCTCTAAAGTTATTCCCCTACTTTCTAATCTCTCTCACGTTTTTGATTTTCATCCACCATCAATTGACCATGAAAAGAGGATTTATAGGGGTCAAAATCTGCTGGGAAGGATATACACACGTAACAAACACATCCCCAATCCAAAAATCCAAGTTTTGAGGGTCTCAGATTTGGGCGACATGCCTAGTGTAACCCAAGAAAAGGTCAAAATGTCACACAAGTCAAAAATTTCAATTTTGGGACAAAACGGTCTGGGTGACACAGGTGGTGTTGCCTAAATCTGGGCGACACTGTGCGTGTTGCACAGTCCAGGCTGGGCAACACTACTAGCATTACCCAAGCCAAAATGTTTCCAAACTTGAAATTTTAAACTTGAGTGTGTTCCTCAGCCTCTTGTGAAGCTCTCAGAGAAAATTTGGGTAAGAACATATTTTTTTACTATTTTTAATGATTGTTTTGGTAAAACAGGGTATTTACAAGAATCTGAGTCAAAACAGGGTTCGACAGGGTTCTGAGCAGGCAGACTAAATTTGCGTCACAGGATAGGCTGTATGAACAATGGATTTTGTGTTTACTAGGATAATGTGGTCTTAAGGGTTCAAAAACCATAGAAGTTTCCAGATTTAAAATGGGGTGTCTACAATTGCCCCTCTTTGGCAGTCCCTGTCCTTCGAGGGACATGTGAGTGGCAAAGAAGTAGACAATTTGGTGTTCCCTATCCTTCGAGGGGTAGGTGAATGTCAAAGATTTCTTCCTATTGTCACATGGTCAGAGGGCACACCAACTATCCCTCCAGGTCATTGCACTCACCAAGCTCACCCACCTATGGCATTTTTCCTCCTTGGGTTTTCGACATGAGATGTCGGTGAGTTACACAAGCTTGAAACTCGAGTTAGATTTTCTGGCCATGGCACTTAAAAGGTTTTGCAGTTTGAAATTTTTAACACTGCCATTTTGAAAAGAGAAAGATATTTCAAAAAACAAAGTTGGTTAACAGTTTCAACTCTTACAACCATAGAGCCCTCAAAACAATTTAGCATCATACAACGATGGACCATACACTTGACCCTTTATGTCAATATGGGGATAAACATAATATACTCAACCTTTGTACGTCATATGGGGATAAACATTTTTGGTAGAATAGGGTGATAGTGCCTTGAACACACTTGACCTTTTGGGTCACATGGGGCTACACGTTACCTATCGTGGCTCTTTTACGTCGCACGAGTTTGACATTGAACTAGATACACCCGACCTTTAACGTCATATGGGGATAGATGTTACCTGTCTCGGCTCTTTTACGTTGTACGAGTTTGACGTTTTTCCATTGAATATGGTGGTTGTGCCCTGGATACACCCAAACTTTTACGTCATACGGGGCTAGACAGTACCTGCCTCAGTTCTTTTACATTGCACGAGTTTGACGTTTTTCCATTGAATGGGATGGTTGTATTCTGGATATACTCAACCTTTTGCGTCATACGGGGATAGATGTTGTCTATCTCGGCTCTTTTACGTCGCATGAGTTTGATGCCTTCTGGATTGGACTTTGGTTGGCAGTTTAGGTTCATGCCACCGAGGAACATTTTCTTTTTAATTATTTTGAAATTGTAATATTTGGAAAATTGGTTCGCAGTTTAAGCTCGTGCCACCGAGGAGCAAATTAATCTTCGTTTAATTTTTTGAATTTTTTATTTCCTGGAAAATTGGTTAGCAGTTTCGGCTCATGCCACCAAGGAGCGTTTGAAATAAAAATTAATTAAAATGTTTAAAAATAGTCATAAAAAAGCATGACAAACCAGGTACATTTTTTGGGCGACACTAG
>NW_006497454.1:1279686-1304503 GCF_000471905.2 Amborella trichopoda
TTATTTATTTCGAAAATGGGATGAGAAGGGAGCTTTTTGTTTCAAAATTTTGTGGGCAACATGGGTGGGGTCACCCATGTCTGAGTACGAAACTGGGTGACACCAGGCATGTCATCCAGACATCCGACCCCCAAAAGTGATATTTATCATTTTTTTTGGTTTTAGGGTTATCTAAATCCACTGTTTGCCGAAGTAGATAACTATATGACATGTTTTGAGTCGGGTTTCTTTTTTTTCTATAAAAAACATCCCACTTCCCATTCTTCTCTCATCTTTCGAACTGAATTTTCTTCATCCCATCTTCATCTTGTTCCTTCTTCATCATCTTCCCTCTGATCTTGCGGGTTTTTCTTGCTCTCATCCTTAATCTTTCATGGCTCCTAAGAAGGACAACGTGATCTCCAAGAGCAAGGGAAAGGTTTTCAAGCGGGTTGGCAACGGAGGAGAGGAAGAGGCCTCTAGGCACTTCCCTGAAGGTTTGCCCTCTCATATCTCGTAAGGCCTTCGATCGGGTGAAGTTCCTCGACGCGTCAATGGCTTTCCTATCATCAGACCCTGGATCTGGGATTGGTTTCTTTCTGATCGACAGTGGTCCGAGCTCATGGCCCTTCTGGCTTCAATTTCGATGATAGGCATCTTGAACATGACCTCTTGCCATGTGAAATTTCCACTCCTTGAAGCTCTTGCTGAGAGGTTCAAGCATCAAACAAACACCTTCTTCCTTCCTACAGGCTAGACAACGCCAACTTTGGAGGAAGTTGCCAGGATTTATGGTTTGAGCTTGGTTGGGGTCGCATATCAACCTTCTACTGCCACCGACAACCATTCTATCATGGCTATGTGACTATTGGGGGCTGCTTATTCTTCACATGGTCAGTGGGTTAATATGGAGTTGCTGGTCCGGAATCAAGAGCAATCTAGAGCCACCTAACAGATTCGTATTTTTCTTTTTGTGCTGTTGGGCTCCATTCTTTCTCCGAGTGGTCGTAAGATGGTTTGTAGTACCCTTATTCCTTTAGTCCATGCCTTCTGAGAACGAGTGGGTTACACCATTGTACCAACTGTGTTGGTGGGCATTTATCGGGGTCTTCATGACCGAGTCACGCGAGGTAACCGATTTATTGAAGGCAGTGTTCTGATTTTGTAGGTATATTTTCTAACACAATTTTATTTTATTTTTCCCTTAGAACTCAGTTTTTTGTCTTGTTTTGGGCTCTGAAACTCATATCTTTGTCATACGCATTAACTGGAAAGAGCTTGGACTGAACTTAGAGGGCCTGAGTTGGGCGACATGGCTAGTGTCGCATGGGCGACAACCTAGTTTCTCCCAGTTTGGGCTGGACGACACTATCAGTGTCGCCCAAACCAATTGTCCCGAATGATTCCGAGGTCCTGGGTTCTTGTCTTGTGACTTTTTGAGATGCTTGTGACTCCTGTTTTCTGCAGATTTGGGCTTATGAACACATCATTGTTGTACACCCTCTTCGATTAACGACAGTTGTATTTGTTACTCTGGGATTGACGTATGCCAATGATACCACGCGGCCTTGTGATGTCAACCATTATCACAGGATTTTGGACAAGCTGTCATCTTTTGATTTGGTGATCAGGGGTCTTGAGAACGTGCCCCTATTTCTATCTGCTATGGGGTATTCATGTCTTATTATGGCGGGATAACACTTCACAGAGAGGTATTTCCCTCAGAGGGTGCTTCGCCAATTCCGCCATATTTAGAATTATACTTCTCCAAGAGAGGCGATTGATCGTCTCCCTATCTTTTCGCTTCGATGACACTCTTCCACTCTTCTGGTCAAGGCTGGTTTGTCGTTGAAGGGAAAGAAGTCATCTTTTAATGAGGGGTTAACTAAGCAAGACAAGCTCACAACCACTTCGAATTATGATTCTTGGTGGGAACGTGCCTACCCTCTTCTACTATGCCCTAGATCTTCGAGACTTCGGGAATAGTCTTCTACTCTTGTTCAGGATCTCGTGCCTCATTGTGAATATGACGCCTCTTATTCAAATAAACCAATCATATCCAATGAGAACGCCTCTGACGTCAGCTTCAAAGAGGCTGAAGTTGAATTGGCTCGATGGGTGGCCTTCGACGAAACTCAAGGAGAAGGATGTTGATTCGAAGCTGAAGACCAAATAGCCAAAATATTTTCTTTTCTTTATTATTATTATTATTATTATTATTTTCTTAGCATGAATAAGTTGATCTCATGATCAACATGATTTTTTAGTTGTTTTATTTTTGTTGAAGTCTGTTGGGACAGTAGAAATTTCGATCATAGGACCAAGTTTGATGGCGTGAACGCCTGTAATAAACCCATTTCAACGGATGAATAAAATCAGAGTTTTGAGATACCCAAAACTTTGTTTCGGTTCTACGTGATTTTTTTTTTTATTGCCCTTGTTGGGGGGTCTTTTAACTTGAATGTGTGCAATTGATTCGTTGAAGCATAGCATGATACTTTATTTGCACACAATTTTCAAACTGAATGTTTACAAACTCAGCTCCCTAGTTGTAGGGTTTTTGTCTTGAATTTCCAGTTATTGGGTCTTCGTACGTACACATAGGGATGAACTTACCTCATTTTGCCTCAGGGGATCCTGTCGAGAGAAAAAAGCTCCCAAACTAGCCAATATTGTTATTGGCGAGGTTCACCCATATCCTATATGTAGTAGCTGATAGTTATACGCATGCAACCATAGAGTGCCTGACTAGTTTCAAGCCTTCATAACAAGTGTAGGAAGTTGGCTTCGAGAATGAGGCCAGATTGAATAATAATTTAACCGCTTGTAGTGATGGAGGAAGTCCTTTCGAAACTTTTGAAAATGGATGATCTAAAAGTCAATTTGAAAAGCATTTTCAATAGGGACAGGCCTTACAGTTTTGCCACCTATGGCCCCTTTAGTGGTCATTTTCTCTATTATGTTTTACCCGAAGATGATGAAAGGATTTCCTTACGAAATCGTGAGAACTCAAAGGTCACAAATTTGTCCTTTTACCTTTGGAGCTTTCATCCTGTGCTTCGCGGGTCCATGAAGAGTTCTCTGGATTCTTGCGGGCTTCCATCTTGGAGAGGTCTCGATGTTCTTTCAGGGTTTGTCGAAGTCACTTTGGTCTTCCATTCATGTCATCCTCCCGCATCGTTCTGAGATGGTTTTGCTGGAAACCTGCAGGTTTTAGGAGGAGTCTTTGTTGTACAGTATTGTTGAAACTTGCTAGTACTTGTTTGTACTTGAGTGTTTTGAGTGCAGTATTGTACACCGTTATTGGGCTATCTTGAGTGTTTGCCATTTTTTAAAACTCTTTTTATCAGTCATATCATGTTTTGAATTTTCAATAGATTTTGAAACATCGCAAGAGGTGTCCGTTATGGGACTCGCGAGAGAATGTTGGGGACTGGACGCGCAGGGTGGTTAGATGACCACCCTGAGCCTATCCATTTTTTGGCACGGGGACTTGAAGGTGCCGTTGGTATGCTTCCAACAATTCTCAAGATAGAGGAATGATCGACAAATTCTGTTCATGAGTTTGAATAGGCGGATGAGCACGCTTGGCTGGGTTAGAGCCGATTGTGTATACCTTCAAATCTAGGTCAGCAAAAAGGTCTTCAATTCCTAGTTCTTATATGTGCTGATGTGGAAGAAGAATTCTCCCTCATTGAGGATTCAAGGATCACCTTAGGCCGTTTTGAAGGAAGGGCATCGATAGGATCAAGGCTTTGAATGCCTCCAGATATAAAGCCGGGATAGCTAGACGACTTCATTCGGCTTTGAAATAAGGTGAGGGTACACCCGAGACCTCTTCGATCCCCATTTTCAGTTTTGGCTTAGAGTGATTCAGAAATTGCCTCCGTTATGCCTTGCCCTTGATTCCCCAAGCCTTGGCCTAGTAGGAAGCCTTGGGAGAAGAGCATGTGCCAAGCTTCGAGGAACCCAAAACCGTATCGATAGTGACATTGGATAATGTCATCCATCGATGCAAAAGTTTGAAGAATTTGAGGAACAGGGTCGCCGACCTTTAGGCGTAAGGTGGTACAATTGGCTTGCTTGAAGGAAGTGAGTGGGATTTCTCCAAGCTCGACCCCTACGGCTAGCTTCCCGTTATATATATTAAGATTGAGAAAAACGGGGGGTTCAACACATACCTTTGCGACATCTTTTTTGGTCAGAAATTTGAGGCATTGATGGAGTGTAGAGGTGACCACGAGGTTTTCATGCAGCCACGGTCTTCCTAGCAGCATGTTTAATGAAGGTTTTGTGTCCAAGACATAAAACTTTATCACTTGGACGGTAGGGCCGATCTTGAGTGTGAGAGGCAGTATGCCTTCAGCTTATCGTTTGGTACCGTCGTATGAGGCGATAGTTAGTTGACACAGCTCGAAGTCATCTGGAATTTTACCTATCTGCTTCATTGTTTTCATAAGGCATATGTTTAAGGATGCCCCATTATCAACAAGCACTTTCCGTATCTCATATCCTTGCATAAAAACGGTGATGTGAAGAGGTTGGACATGAAAGCAGTTGAAGCTGACTGGGATGTCATTGTCCGTGAACACTATTGGTGTTGGTTTCATTAATTGGTTGATCATTCCGCACAACTCATCCAGCTGTGTGTTGCTCGAAATGTGTGTCTTAGAGAGAACCCTTTCGATCTAGACTTTGTGTGCTGGTGAGTTGACGAGTAGCTCCAAGATGGAGATTTGAGCCTGAATCTTCTCGAGATGAGCCAATAGATCATAGGTGGTTGTAGATCATTGAGTTTCTTTATTTGGATCATGATTTGCAGCCCCTGCTGGTTGTTTGGCTTTTGAGGTGTTTCCCATTCTTTCATCAATAGTGTTAGTCATTAATTGGACTGGTTTGAACACTTGGCCTCTTCGGGTTAAAGAATCAACCTCGTTAGCCTGAAGCTTGATAGGGTCAGCCCTAGCAAGAGCAATGGGAGACATTGGGGTGTTGGCCCCTTGTTTGAGAGATGACGCATTTTCATTGATTTTGACCATATCAATTTTTAGTGTATCATCTTCGCCATATTGGTCCCATTTGGGAAGGTTATTGAGGTTCGTCTCCACTCTCAACCATATGAATGACAACGTTCTCTTTTGAGTTATCTTGAGGTCCCTATTTTTCGGTCGTTGTGACCATATTTTTAGGGAGAGGGTTTGTGAAGATACCCATATTTTGATTAGGATCTTCGACAGGTTGATTTCTAGGTGCAACGGTGATGCCCCCCTATTGAATCACTTCTTTCAAATATATACAGTTTTGAGTATCATAAGCATGGTTTTGATGCCTTTTGCACCACTTGCTCTTAACTGTGACTTGAAATGGTGGTTCGGATTGTGGCAAGAGGTAAACCATGTTTATAGCTTGGAGTAATTTCAACACTTTTTCTAGTGGGTCTTTGAGAGGGGTTGAGCATTGGCTCTAGGCTGACCCCTTCGGTTTGGTTCTAATTATTGTGCTAAGTGGCTGAACCTTGAGTCGATCTGTTAACGACAATCTCAGTAACCTGACAGGAAGCCTTCCCCTTGTTATTGTTTTTGCTCTTATTTTGGGGAGTCGTTATTGGT
Organism: Amborella trichopoda; assembly: GCF_000471905.2. The sequence goes on from NW_006497454.1 coordinate 1,285,275, forward strand.
TTATTGTCGGGCCTGATGCTGAGGGGTGTCCCTCTTGAACTTTCATGTCATGCCACCTGCTCGATCATGGAGTCGAAGGAGTGAGGGATAAGACCTTGGTTGAAAAAGGTAATGTATTCAGGAGCGGCATTCTCCAAGGCCATACAGATTTTGGCTGGGTTTGTTAGTGGGCATTCTATGACCCGAATTACCTCCTCGCAGAATTGACAGATGAAATCCTCGAAGGATTCTCTTGGATTTTGCTTCATTGCACTGCGCTCGCCCATGGAGAGAGATCTTGGTGTCGACCCACGGTAGTGGGAGACGAATAGGTTGAACATTTCATCTGGAGTGATGCGTGGTTGAGCGAACATTATTCTCTGATGCCAGCTCAAGGCCTCGCCAGTCAATGTTTGTGAAAATATGATGTTTAGTTGGTTAGGCTTGTCTCGCAAAGCTCTCACGGAGAGGAGATACACGTTAACGTGAGCATATGGATCACTCTTCCCATTAAACTTGTTTCTAAATTCTGGGACAACAAAATCCCAAGGGAAGGTCCTCCATACCTACAAGGGTCTCTTGAACATAAGCCTTTGGGGGTAGAATTTCGTGCATGCCCATTCCTACGAACATATCCTGCATCGATTTTAGAGCGCCTTCTTATTGAGTATTTGGCATGACAGTAGGCCCATCGGGAGCATAGACTGATGAGTTGAGATTTGGGGTACATGTTGGTTAGCATGGGCCGGAGATTGATGAGCCGTAGTCACCGAGGCGGTTTGATACATTTGTGCCTGAAGGGCATACTGACCCATGTGGGTCGCCACCAGTTGCAGAAATTGCACGGTTTGTTGAACCTGATGAACTAGAGGGACCGACTGAAAAATTGGCTGACTCGGTTGTGTTAGGGATTGACCTATACCATTAACTTGGTTTGGGTTCCATAAGCTAGGCCATGAACAGTGTAACCTAGGTCAACTAGACTCTTAAGGGCAGCTTGGACGCCTATTTCACCTAAAGGTCGATTTGGGTCAACACCTATGCTTTGTACATTGTTCCAGACATCATGCGCTATACTATGGTGGCTCAAGATTGGGTTAGATCCCCTAGACGTAGGTGGGTCTAGGTTTTGAGATCGCTGCACCTCGGTTCGAGTTGTGGGAATTAGCGTTAGATGCTGCATGAATTTCTTCCCTCACTAGACTTCTACTTTGGTTGCCTAAAATCCCCTGTAAGACAATACCCGATCGGACTCCCTGACCATTCAAAGTTTTTCGGGTGGAACTGACTTTTTGGGCCACACATATTTCAGGATTGGGGGTGGACCCATGGGATTCTGCCTCTAATTGAAGACCTGGGCGTTGAATAATGGATTTGCCTGACATTTGTTGATAATTCTAAGGGATTGTAGCATACTGGTCCCTAGGTTTGGGTAGGTTAGGCTTAGAGTTAGCTGTGGAGCAATCATCATGGTTACCTTAAGTAACCGACATGATGACTCTCTTTGGCTGGGTTTTAAAATTTAGACTTAAGTAAGATCTAAACTCGATGAATTAGGGCAGACCTAGCCTGACTCTAGGGGAAAAACCTTAGCTAAGACCTAGGTTAAGGCTAAACTGGAACCTAGACTTAGTAAACTAAATGGGTTTTGGTTCAGACAACTAGGGTAAGCCTAGTCTAGCTCTAAAGGCAACTCTATTCTTAGACCTATGGTAGAACCTAGACTAAGAACTAGACTAGATAGATGCAAGTCTCAGCTCAGACCAAGAGTGGGTCTATGTTCGGACCTGTGTGTAAGCCTGGTTTGGACCTGGACTAAGCTGGGTGCAAGCCTGGGCTTGGACCAGGAGGGCTGTGAAAGTCAGACTGAGTATGGACCCGGACTGTACCAAGGTTGGGTTAGGCACGAGCGCTGGCTAGGACCAAAATGGGGCCTAGGTTCAGACCTGGGTATGAACCTGGTTCGGACCTGAGCTAGGCTGGGTATAAGCTTGAACTTCGACCCAGAGAGTTTTGATGATCAGACCTGGTATGGACTCGGACTGGATCAAAGATGGACTAGGAATGAGCCTCAACTAAGACCAAGAGGGGACCTAAGGTCGGATTAAGCCGAAACCTAGTTCGGACCTGGGCAAAGCTGAGTACAAGCCTGGATTTGGACTCAGAGGTTTCAGCTTGGACCAAAAGCATGTCCAGACTAGGATTTAAGATGAAAAAACAGGAATAAGCAAGCAAGCACACGAAAAATTTTGAGTTAGATTTATAGGTAGGCTTGACTATTGAAATGCGGCTAGGCTGTTATAGATCCCCACATAGGTCCTGGCCTCATGTTATAGGATGTTCACCAGGTCCTACTATACGCCGAGTTTCATTGAGGCAAAGGATTGCAAAGGGGTGCTCACAGTTAAAGTTACCCGAATCCCCACCACCTCGACGCTCAAAGCTAGGTTCCCCTCACGCCATTAACGTGGATTTTAGGGTTTTCGAAATATTTGTTTGTTGGTTTCCTGGGCATTCTTAGTTCGGTGTGTCTGGAGTCTGTAAAGAAGCACACAATTAAAAAAAAAGTCAAGCACACAATGCAATCAAGAAAGAAATAAAGCTAGCGCTTGGCATTGATCGTGCCAAGCGATGCGTGCTTCGAGGTGAAACTCGCTCAAAGCACAATATAGATGGAGGGATAAGCAGCCCCTAATAAGGTATAATCAAAATAGTGAGACCAAGCACAGTTCGTGTTAAGCCGAGTGTGGCCCGAGTCGAGGGTGACTCTAACGGGATACGGTTAGGGGAGGGTGCAAGCAACCCTCGATGTATTTTTTTTATATATTTTTTAATTTTTTTTAATTTTTTTAACTTTGATGAAACATAATTAAAGTAATCATGGTGAAATTAGGGAAAACATAGTTTCAGTCAAAATTAACAAACTAAAATAGAAATAAAAAAGTCAGAATAAACATAGACCTATCTGAAGCAAAATATTTTTTATTTTTATTTTTAAAAAATTTATTTTAAGTCAAGAGTTGGTCAAAAGGGAGCCAAAAGGCTCTGGAACATGCTTGTGGGGTCTTAGAAATTTTCTGGGATACTTGCAATTGGGCGACACGAGTGGTGTCGCTCGGGCGACACTACTGGTATTGCCCTTGTAGGATGGGCGACACTGCTAGTGTTGGCAAAAATAATTATTGTTTTAATTTATTTTTTATTTTTTATTTGTTAATATTGATGAAATAAGACTATTTTAAACTTGGAATAATCAGGAAAAAAATATTTATGATGAAATAAATTAAAATAGAGTAAAGTTGAACAATGCAAGTAGAACATTAAAATATTTTTTTGGTATTTTAATAATTTTATTTTGCTCTAAAATTTTGTGAACAATCACAAAAGAGACTCTAAAATATATTTGCAAAGTTAAAAAAATTCTGAAACTTTTGAATTTGGATATGGGCGGCACTGGTGGTGTCGCCTCGGCGACATTGCTGGTGTCACCCAGAAAAATCAGGGTTTCGCAGCACCGAAACCTTGGATCCTGATTACTGCCGACTTCTGGGAATTTTTGTGATTTAAAATGGTGAAAAAAAATGAATAAAAATTGTATTTTGGCTCTTGGATCAAGCTCGGAATGCCCCATAATGCGCGCCAAACTGTTTACGATGAAAATATGACAGATATTTCGATGATGATCTCTCGGATCTTAACACCTTAAACTAATGAAAATGAAATTAATAAGTGGTAAAGAAAGTGGGAAATCGAATTCAGATCTGAGACCAGATTTGCCTCGAAACCGAGCAGATCTACTCTCAGATGATTGGCAGCCCCAACATGATTTAAAGCATTAAAAAAATATGATTTTTAAGCAAACGAATAGATCAAAATAAAATGAAAATAATAAAGCATAAGAAATAAAATAGAAGGAAAATGATACCAAATCGGGCTGGATGGCCTGGGACTCCCGAGCCTTCTCGGGCTTGCCCGTATAAGAATCAGTCTTCTTTTGTCTCTCTGACTCAGATATTGACCAGCCAGTCTCTAGTGTAAAGGGTTAGATCTAGGGTTGTTGTGCCCTAGGTCTAGTTCTGATCTAGGGTTGTTGTGCCATAGGCTTAGGTTTCCTCAGGCTGAAGGGTTAGGGTTTTAGGAGGCTCAGATTCTCTAAAGCTATTCCTCGGGTTTCTAATATCTCTTAGGTTCGTCAAATGACCACGAAAAGATGCTTTATAGGGGTCATAGTCCATTGGGAAGGATATACACACGTAATAAACACATCCCTATCCAAAAATCCATGTTTTGAGGGTCTCGGATCTAGGTAGCATGCCCGAGTGACATGCCTAGTGTCACCCAAGAAAAGGTCAAAAATTTCACAAAAGTAAAAAATTTCAATTTTGGGACAAAATGGTCTGGGCGAAATGGGTGGTGTCGCCCAAATCTGGGTGACACTAGGGATGTCGCCTAGTCCAGGGTGGACGACACTGCATTTGTCGCCCATGACAAAATGTGTCCAAACCTGAAAGTTTCAACCTGGGTATGTTCCTCAGCCTCTTGTGAAGCTCTCAGAGAAAATTTGGGTAAGAACAATTTTTTTTTTCTATTTTTAATGATTGTTTTGGTAAAACATGGCATTTACAAGAATCTGGGTCAAAACAGGGTTCGGCAGAGTTCAAAGCAGGCAGACTGGTTCTGAGTCACAGGATAGGTTGTGTGAACTATGGATTTTGGGTTTATCAGGATAATGTTGTCTTAAGGGTTCAAAAACCATAGAATTTGTCAGATTTAAAATGGGGTGTCTACAACTAGTGCCCAACAAAGTTTCTCAATGGGGGAGTAATTATAATCGATCGACATCATGGTGCGGCTTAAGTAATACATTGCCACTTCCTTCCCTTCATCATTGTGTTGAGCCAGGAGGGAACCCAATGATCCTTCCAAGGCCGTTACATACAAAATGAACGAATTGTCGGGTATAGGAGCCATGAGAACCTGTGGATTCAGCAGATAGTCCTTGATGTCTTGCAAAGTATTTTGGCAGGACTCATCCCATTCAAAGGGGACATCTTTCTTTATAAGCTAGGAAAAAGGCTTGCAAAATCCCGAGAGGTTAGATATGAACCTTTGATATATGCCAAATGACCTTGGAGAGATTTCAACTCTCGCAGGTTCCTTGGTGGGGGCATCTCTGGTATTGTTTAAGACAAAAGTACACCCAACACCTCAGGCTATGAGAGATCCAGGGTTAAGGCCATACAAAAGTCTCCTGACAACATGAGAGCATCATAGAAACTCAATAGAGCCTGGAGAGCCTCTTTAAATGTCCAACCACATCATATATAACTTTCTACTGATATTGGAGGTACAAGGGGTGGTGGAGCCACTCCACCTACAGAAGGGTTAGTTGTGATTATGGTTAGAATGGGAAAGGGCTGGCTAGGTTGTGTACCTGGGAAAGGTGTTGACAAAGCAAGGTACTTTGCGGGCTTGAGTGGTCCAAGGTACTTGAGAAGAGGAGGAGGACCTGGGTAATTAAGAAGTCGGAGATTTTAGTTTTTGAATTGGGCAGATTCGGGTATGGGACAGTACGTGGACCAAAGTATTTCAAGAGTCTCGACTGCCTCGGCCTTGGAGGAGGTTGCAGTTTTCTTCAGACCTTAGCTCAACTTAAAAAACTTCTACTGTTTGATTTCATGCAGTAATTTACACCATATGACATGCCTCATGAGAAGAAGAATATTCTCTCATCATCTTTTCCCATTCTTCCTTGGAGGGCCAATGTGACTTCTTGGGCTTCCGGTTTTGGAAGCGCTCAATCAGTTCGTTGAGTGTGGGAGGAGGCTTCTTCTTTTTTGTGAAGTCAATGATGTCACCAATGCTTTAAAAGCCAGCATTTTGAGCCACAGTCTTCCTCAATTACTTTCAATGCCGTCGTTTGATGTTGCAATGCTTATGCTCTTCATTGAGGGGCTCAAAGTCTAAGCACTCAAGGGTGAGTCTCGGAAGAGGGGGACCGTGAGGGCAGAAGGGTTTGAAGAATCGGTGATAGAAGAAGGGGGGGAGATTTTGAAGAGGCTTTCAATGTTTTCACTCGCTTTGGATGTGATTGAGGATCTTTCAACGTCGTAACTCTTGTTGGACAATGTCAAACATCTTTTTACATCATCAGTTGATTTAGACGGTTCTGAAAGGCTTTTAACGTCAGCACTCATATCAAATGGATGTAGGGGATCTTTAAGGTCTTTACCTCGTAGAGACCTGAATGAGGAGCATTTAAGGTTATTTCCTATCTTGGACTAAAAGAGGCGGTCGGGGGCATAGTTTTCTTGGTGAGAGAAAACTCTCTCTCAAAGGGTCCATGTACGTTGGCATTTTAAGCGTGCGCGTGTACTCCTCTTGATGCAGATAGGAACTAACAACGAGAGATATTTTTCGACAAGCGGTTATTTGGGGGTTCTAGGATACGTCCAGGTAGTCCCCCTCTTAGAATAGTAATGAAGCCCTTTGGATGTTGCCAACACGAGTTGGACACGAAATCTCCTCAAACTTCAACACGTCATCTCGTTCTTTTGTCTCAAAACTTGCAATGTGAATGCAAACACACTCCTTTGTGATGGTTCACTCGAGTAGGGATTGGCTGATAAAGAAAGAATAAAGGAGAAGTGATCATAGAAATCCTTTTATCCACACAAAGGCTACGAAAATTGGCCATCAGAATGACTAAAAAATCAAAACTCTCTTGACTACCAACTCAGGATGACTCCACCCGAGTGAGTGAGAGAAAGAGCATATATATCTCTCACAACTAGACTCAAATGTACAGAGAGGAAGTTAGAGTGGTGATTTGAGTGTTAAGACTCTTGAGACGGCTTCGAGAAGTATCAAGTCAAGCATACGATGCATAGCAGGATACTATCGGTACACAAGGAGGAATGAGGAAGAAGGAGGGGAAGAATGGGGTTATGAGGAGCTGGGGTTGCGCATCACCGTGGCTTCGAATGAAATGGGGTGTAATATAGGCGATAAAGAATGGGACCAATAATTTGCTGTGGTCACGCTTAGAGTAAAGGAGAGAAAAGAAAGAGGTTAGAATAACAGAGCCCCAAGTTTGCGGCGGTTATGCACAAAGCAAATGAGAAAGGGGACAGAGGAGAGAATAACAGGGCCGCAGGTTTGCTGCGGCTTTGGGTTACTGTGAGGAAGAGAAGAGCGCAGAGAGAGACGAGGTCGCAGGTGTTGCATCTCCAGGACTCAATGCGCGCACATGAAAGTGAGAGAGTGAGACGTGACCACAAGCGATGTGGCTCCATTCGTAGTAAAAGAGAAAAGAGCACAGAGAGAGATGGGAGAAAGAGAGAAGAGACGGGTCATAGGTCTGCTTTGGCTACAGATTACTGTGATGAAGAGAAGAGCGTAGAGAGAGACAGGGTCATAGGTGCTACGTCTCCGGGACTCAATGCGCACATGAAAGTGAGAGAGGGAGATGAGACCACTGGCGCTGCTGCTCCGTTCGCAGTAAAAGAGAAAAGAGCAAAGAGAGAGACTAGAGAAAGAGAGAAGAGACGGGGCCTTAGGTTTGCTACGGCTCCGGGTTACTGCATGGGAACGATGCTTATGGGAGAGAAAGAAAGAGGAAAGGGGAGAAAAAGAGGAGAGAGAGTAGGCTTGAGGTATGACCAAACCCAGGTACGCTGCCTCAGCCCTTTTTTGTGTGTGTGTGTGAGAGAGAGTGGTTAGCCACGAGAGAGAGAGAGAGTGGTTAGCCACGAGTTAAGGTTGATACCTATGGACCGGTACGTATGGACCACGGGGTAGGCTAAGGTATATAGACTAGGGGTAGTTTCTCTCTCTCAATGTTTTCTCTCTCCTCACCACTGTATCTAAGAGTTAGAAGCAAAGCCAAGTGGACACAAGCTAATGCCTCAATTTTGTTCACGAATGATCCAACCCTTTTACAATTGACCTAAGCTTGTTTATATAGAGCAACCCCCAAACATGGGTGGAATGCTCAAAACTAAGCCAAATTGCTAAAAATTACATATTAAATGAACTAAAATAAAATCCCATTTTTGGACATAATGACCAAAAATACCCCTTTAATCTTTTGAGCAAATGGTAAAACCATCCCTCTTTGAGGGGCCTCTTACCATTGCTAGACTTCAGGCGATTTTTTGTACGCTTACGGCAGTGACTTGGGCGATCAATCATCATAGAATCGATGCTTGAGCTGTCACGAACATTTTGATGCCTTTTGATCGTCGTGGGGCAAAAATCCAACCAAGTGCATAAAGTTCAACGACCAATGCAGTTCGATCCATGATGTTCCAAGTCTTCATTTTGATCACTAGTGGAAGAGAACATTGTCATGATCATTCTGCACTAAATTTTGTCCTATTTGATCTTCATTTGAACAAATTCCAAATTTGGGGAGACGCCGAAAAATGAGATTTCCACGACCTGAAAATCCTGCATTCTTGACCTTGAAATTCATGCTATCCGACCCTCAATTAAGTGCAAAAAAAATTATACCAAATTGTACTCCTTCACGATGCGTTGGCATCGAACTCGTATTTGCAACGATCTGACACTTAGATCTCAAGTTATGACTTCACGAAGTACGATTTGTCTTCTTTCAAAATTCTAATTTTCATGTTTTTTGGGCTCATCTTCTATCTAGAGATTCTCTCGTCTCGAAATACGGATGCATGCCATATGTCAAAACGACCGCGTCGTCGAGACCTAGCTCGTGTTCGAATTTGAGCATGTTTCGACTAAAAATGAATGAGTTACGAATAGTTGAAAATAATCCTAAGAGATAAAAACATAGTTTCCATTCATCCGGAGAGGTAAAAACATCGAAGCCACACCGCAAGTGTAAAACCCCCATTTTATGGTAATTTGGGCTCAAAATAGTCTTGAAATGTCCGATTTAGCCCAAATTTGGTCCCTGGGGGTTTTTGACATTTCAGATCTAATGGTGGTGGTTTGGTACTGTATTTAAACACTGAAAAATAGATCTATAGTTATAAGGTCCATTTTTTGCATGATCAGAGTTGGATTTGATAAAATGAGAATTTTGACTGACCCGCGATTAAGTACAGGTACAAAGATATTTGGAGAGTGGAAAAGGTAGAAATGATGGTCCTACGGTCTGAAGAAAGGATGCCAGGAAGGTGGAATGTCGGTGTGATTGACTTGCGATTAGACATGAGCAGTGGAAGTGACACAACAGTGGTGGAATGTCATGAGATTGACCCCCGGTCAGATGAAGCGATGCCCTAGTGATGAGACATCGTGGGACTGACCCGGGGTCAAACGAAGGGATGCCCCGGAGGTCAGACGTCGTGGGACTGACCCGCGGTTAAACGAAGTGATGCCAAGGAGGTGAGACACCATGAAACCGACCCGCGGTCAGACGAAGTGATGCCAAGGAAGAGAAACACCGTATGACTGACCCCCGGTCAGATGAAGTGAAACCATGGAGGCGAAATGGCTTATGACTGACCCATGGTCATAGGGGGTCAGAAATTTTATAAAGAGGGAAGATAGAGAGAGAAGGGCTTTTACCCTAATTTGTTTTTTCCCTCTCCGCCTTTTTCACTATAGAGAGAGAGTGAAGCTCTTTAAGCATTTCCCTTTTTCGAAGTCATGACTTCGGCTAGCACCAGCACTCGAGCCTCAAAAGGTATTTTTATTTTACCCATTGCTCAATAAAATTTGAGGTTTTTCACTATTTTTCTTATGTTAGTTGTACTCTGCGTGCCAAGTGTTTGAGGCTCTGTTCGAACATTTCCTTTGGTGTAGCTTGTGTGCCTTGGCTTTCTTTTATGGATGATTTTGTTGCAACTCTCCATTTTTGCTTCCTTTTTGCATTTGATGCATTTTGCATCAACCTTCGGTATTCATGGCCACCTTGTTTAAGCTTGACTCAATCGCTCTTTGCTGCTTTGTGCAACCTTATGCATTTTGCTCTTTTTGCTTAGAGCAGTGCCTCATGTTCTGCTATTTGGGCATTTGTTACAACCACGTTTGTTGTGCTCATCACTATGATTGAGTAGTGTCTAAGCGTGTCGAGGCATGATTTTTTTTTTTTGCTTAATATACTGTCTTCCACAGTGTTATGTCAGTGACTGACTGTCACGCCTTTCATAAGCTAGCATTTGAGCTTTTTGGATGAGGATCATCCTTGTCGTATGACTACCAATAGTCATCACGAACAGCCTTTTGCTTTGTGAGTTCAAGTGTCCTCGCGCATGGACACCCAACTATTTTTAGTCATCTTAGACCCTGTCTTTGATGCACATTTGCATTGTCCGCCATTTGAGCAATGGTATAGTCGTTACAATAGTTTTTTTTTTGTCATGAACATCTGGTTGTAACTGTGAACTCTGTGAACTGTGATACATGACAGGGTGTCATGAGCCTTTCTTGATTGTTTACCAATCCCTTGTCTTGCAGCATATCCAAGCATCACCTATGCAAATAAAGGTCGTGATGATGATCTTGTGATCAATATCGAATCCAAGCCTTTAGATCTTTGAAAATTTTATCATTCAGAACTGAAGACAAAGTTCAAGGCTGTACAAAAGATTTTGAAGGTCATCAGGCCCAAATCCAATCTCATCCATCAGAACATGATAATGGGTTATCAAGGTCTTGATGGAGTAACTTTGTATGGTGATTCTTGTTGGCCTGTAATCTTCGCCATGGTGATTCCCTATTTGCGTAATTTGGGCAACTCCAATGTTAAGCACTTGGGTGAACTGCCAATATGTCAAGCAGACGATTGCTTGTTTTCATTGCTGCTCTTTTAATTACCACATGGTTCATTATCATGAACCAGTGGTAGAAATAAGAAAGGATTATCTTTCATTCTTTTCAAGATCACTTTGCAAAAGAAGATACTGCTTCTCTTGAGGAGATCACACTTTTGGAAGAAGGAGGTGGCGTGTTTGCTACCACATCCATAAGTTGAAGATTCAACTGATTGAATCTTTCTCTTTGTAGATCTTGATAATTGTAACCACAGTTTTGTAATCCTTATTGTTTTATGAAATGGAATCTTCTCTTTCTTTGCTTTGTGGCTTGTGTTTCTTCATTATGGTTTGCATTCTCCCTCTATCTTTTGTGAGTCTTTATCTCCTTTCAAAATGGGATAAGAGATGAGCCGAGGGGCTTGCTTTGCTTGGAGGCATGCTTGAGCTTTGACATGTATGACTTGGGTACCCTTTCAAGTTTTCATCCAAGCCCTTGGGGTGTATGCCATTTCTGGTTTTCACACGAGATTCATTTTTTTTTGTGGCTCTTTTGCTCATGGCTTCTACACCATGTCTGTCAATATTTTTTCTTTTTCTTTTCTTTGACGCTTTTACCCATGATGCCCTTGTGGCTTTTCGTCATGTCCATTTTTTTTTTTGAGGAAGCAGTTTTAAGGTCATGCTACCATGACGATAGAGTTGGTGTGTTTTAAGGTCATCCACCAAGACCGAGTGAAGGCAGTTTTCGGGTCATGCCTTCGAGACCGTATGTGATGTAGTTTAACATCATGCCACTAGGACGTGCACTAATTGTTTAGAGGTCGTATAACTTGGACTGTAGCTCAGGAATAATAATTTTTCAAATATCTCCCATTGATTAGGGGCATAGCTTCTTCACCTTCAGCATTGACCTGCACATAGGCTTTGTTAGGAAAGGCCTTCTTTACCACAAATGGCCCTTCCCATTTTGGTTCGAACTTTCTCTTTACTGCCAAGACCAGTTCCCCTTTCATGAATGACTGCATTTTGATTGACTTGTCAAAGGCTCGCTGCATATGGTTGTTGTGAATCTCAAGGCTTTGATGTGCTTGCAATCTCTTTTCATCAAGTGTATTTAGTTCTTGATAGCGAATGGTATCCTGTTCTTCATCCGTCACTCCATAGTGTCTGAGACAAGGTAATTGAATTTCTAAAAGCAACATAGCTTCACCCCATATACCAGAGAGTAGGGGATTGACTGAGTTGGGCTTCGGGCACTGATACGATAAGCCCATAGAATTTAAGAGAGTCTTTCATGACAATCTCTCTTATTGTCAAAGACAAACTTCCTTCGAGCATCGCAAAGGGTTTTATCAAAAGCTTCGGCCAATCCATTAGCTCTTGGGTGGTACATGGTCGAGTAGTTCCATTTAAATATGAACTGGTTGACCAGTCGGTCAATTTGATTACTTCGAAATTGGGGGCCGTTATCAGAAGTGATTCGGTCGGGCACACTAAATCTGTATATGATATGGTGATGCACGAAATTTGCCACTGCAAGTCTGAGGAGTTTCTTGAGAGGGACAGCCTCGACCCATTTAGAGAAGTAATCTATGGCAGAAAGTATGAACACATGCCCTGAAGAAGAAGGTGGATCAATAGGACCTACAATGTCCATGCCCCACTGAGCTAAAAGCCAAGATGCCACTGTTGGGTGGAGAGGTTCAGGAGTTTCGTGAATGAGGCTTGAATGGATTTGACATACCAAACAACTCTTTGCAAACATAAGGGAGTCAACATTCATAGAAGACCAGTAATAACCTATCTTGATGATCTTGTTGTACAGCTTAGGACCAGATTGATGCATCCCACAGACTCCAGCATGAACCTCTTTGAGCACATGGTTTACTTCTTTTTGATCAATGCATCTGAGTAGCATATCATTATAGGAGATTCGAAACAAGATATCGTCACGACACACATATCATGTGGCTGACCTTCGGATCCTATTGCGCTTGACATGGTCTTTAGGAAGCCGATTATGTTGTAGATACTCTTTGATGGGGGATGCGCCAATCCATTATTGGCTCCACTTCTGCCCACATGCCCTAGAAATTTGGCTCTTCCTCACTTTCCTCTTGTTCTTCTTCTTCAATCATGGAAGACTTTGGAGAGCTGCGCGAGGTTTGTGCATCCTTCTCATCTGCAATATCTGCCTCGAATGGGTAAGGAGGGCATTCTTTCAACAACTGCTTCTCACCTTCATTGTTGAGTTTCTTTACGAACTCAATGCATCTCCATTCAGCTACCCATACTGGCGTGGACCCTTTTAGTGACACTTGAATTATCGCCCCTAATTTGGCAAGCGTGCTGACCTGCGCATTAAGCCTTCAAGGTACATGCTCAAGAGTAACCTCTTCAAATTCAACAATTAATGACTTAGCAGTATTAAAGTACGGCTTGAGATTTTCCTTCCTTACATCGTATACTCGTTTGAATTGCCTGATGATCAGCTCTGAATCTCTATAGATGTTTAAACATTTCAGGTTCATATGGGAAGCAATCTCCAAGCCTATAATGAGCGCCTCATATTATGCTTCGTTATGCGACTCTATCCCCATGAGAGAGAAGGACAGAGGGACAATGCCATCACAAGGGGTAGAGAATACCACTCCGGCACCACCTTTCTCGGATTGGAATGCCCCATCAAAATGCATCTTCCAGTCGTATGAGACTTCGACATGAAACACTTCTTCATCTGGTAGATTATCGATTAAGGGACTACCAGCTGGTTGAGGGTGTGAAGCCAAGATATTTGCAAGGGCTTGACCTTTTATAGCTATTTACGACACATATGTGTTTTCAAACTCCATGAGGAGTGACCACTTTGCAAGTCGACCTAACAGGAAAGGGCGCAACAAGAGAAATTTTATAGGATCTGCTCGAGAGATGAGCTGAACCAAATGTGTAAGTAAATAGAGTCGGAGTTTCTATACTGCGAAGATGAGGGCCAGACACATCTTCTCTATTGGGGAGTAATTCTTTGCAGCTCCTTGCATCCTTCGACTCAAGCAATGCATGGTCGTTTCTTTTCCCTCGTCATTGTTTTGAGCAAGCAAAGCTCCAAGTGACTCATCCAGTGCAGTCACATATAGGATAAGGGGTCTGTCTGAAATTGGTGCAGAAAGAATTGGGGTTTTAAGCAAGTAGATTTTGGTGTCTTCAAAAGCTAGACACTGCACGCCCTTCTTCATGGGATGGGAGAAGGGTTGACATCATCTTGAAAGGTTATAGATGAACCTCTGTATATAGGCAAGCTGGCCTTGAAGAGATGTGAGTTCTCATAGATTTCTCGGTGGTGGCGTCTCTTGAATAGTTTTAATGTTGACAGGTTTGATCTCCATGTCTCGATATCTGACAATAAACCCCAAGAATTTTCCAGACCGTACACTGAAGGCATACTTCAACGGGTTCATTTGATATGATTGAGACGAAGTCTCTCAAAGACTTTTTCTAAATTTCTTATGGGATTACTTTTTTTGTCAGACTTTACTACGAGATCATCTACGTAGTATTCCACTTCTTCGTGCACCATGTCTTCGAAGACAGCGATCATAGCCCTTTGATAGGTGGCTTCGACATTTTGCAGACGGAAAGGCATCACCGTGTAACAAACGACTCCCTTAAGAGTTAAGAAAGCAGTGGATTCTTCACCTTCTGGAGTCATCCTTATTTGGTTATACCCTGAATAACCATCCATGAAAGAGAATGCTTGGCAGTTGGCGGTTGAATCTATCAGCAACTCCGTGAAAGGGAGTGGGAAATCATCTTTAGGACAAGCGGTATTTAGGTCACAGAAGTCAATACAGACCCTGATCTGGCCATTCTTTTTCTTGACTGGCAGAACGTTAGCCAACCATTTCGGATACTTGACTTCTCGAACAAAATGTGCTGTCTTAAGTTTTTTCACTTCTGCTTCGATCTGGATGTCCAAATCAGCTCTAAGCCTTCTCGATTTCTACTTGACAGGCTTGGAAGTTGGGTCAATTCTCAATCTGTCAACTGTAACAACTCGAGGACCAAGACCCAACATTTCTTCATAATGCCAAGCAAATACATATTGATTGGCTCGCAGAAATTCAGTATACTCCTTCTTTTCTTTAGGGGATACAATGGCTGAGATAAAAGTGGGTATTAGGTCAGTTTCATGACCCAAGTTCACTTCTTTGAAGTCATTAGCCATGGCTTGACAACCATAGTCAGAGACTTCTGGAGCCTCTCCTATCTCTTCTTCACAGAGGGGTATAGAATCAATTGTTTTCTCATGCATTTCAAGCACATGAACTGCTTGCTCGATAAATGACAATTCTTTTTATGTCTCTTTGGCTCTTGAAAATTCTGGGTAACTTCAGAAATAGGTTCCAGGGGAGGTGGTGACGGTTCTTATGACATTGTCACATGAGAGCTTTGGTCTGTAAAGAAAGAGCGTGGTGGTAAGCGTGGGTGCCCCAGGTAACCAATGCCCTCCTTTTGAATATGCTGAGATGCTGTGGTCTTGATGACGGCGAAGGGTACCAGCATTGGTTTTCCATTGTTTAATCCTTGGTTGTTAGACAGCTCGTAATTTATTTTCCTCATAATTTGATGAGCCATGGAACTGTATAGCTCTCATTTAGGCATGGATGTAGGATATAGAAAAGGGTTACTTCGAGGGTTCACTTGAACAACTGTTTCCCGAGTTTATGGGGTAAAACTTGGTAAAGGACTAGGAGCAGGTCTTGGGGGAGCAACCTCCTCCATCTTAGCCTTTCTTTTTCTTATAACCTCCACTTGGCTAAGAAAATCTTGTACCTGTCCCTTCAGCTCTGCAATAGAGGCTTGGCTTTGAGCTTCATATTGTTGTTCAGGAGTGCCATTGAAGTCACGAGTTGGGGACGAAGGACCACTCATAACTTCTTGATGGGTGATTCGAGTTTTCGTCACCAGGGTCGGGAAATGCAAGATTTTTTTGGGAATCTCACATGTGGTTGGCTCGATCCATAAGGTAAGAATTATCCTCCTCCCTTTCAGAGACTGGGATATGCAAGACCTCAAGGATTTGCAAGATTTTGGGGGAATCTTGCTGATTGAGTGGGAGGGAGTAAGGTAAACGAACATCGTCATCTTCAATACGCAGGACTTTAGGTATTTGCAACACCTTGGGACGGTTTGTGGGATAGTTAACCTGAGGAGTAGAGGAAGCATCATTCTCCTCTCTTAAAGAGACTGGAGTATGAAAAACCTTTCGCCTTCAGCCAGGCATACCATCTCAGCCTCAAGGAAAGAAAAGGGGATTTGTAACACCTTCATGCCACCAGGAGTATAGCGACTGTAGGTGTTGGCTGGCTCAAATTTATGACTTCCCTTTTACCATGTTCAATCTGAGCCTCCATTGGAAGAGATTCTTGTAAGGAGGGAATAGAGGGTGAAGTTTCTACTTCATGTTCTTGACTGAGTATATCATTCGAGGATGTGGGGAGATTTCCATCGATAGGTGTCAGAGGGATCACTTTTCCATATTTCTTTTCATCTTGAAACATGTAATTAAGTGACCTTGTCATGTATTCCACATCTTCATGAGAGGTCGGAGCAGCCTCTCTCAATTTTGGATTATTGGATTTCACAGGCAACACCGGATCTTGAACACGCATTGAGTTTGCAAAATAAGCATCAGCATAGTGTGACTTAGCAATGGGAAAAAACTTCTTGTCAGCATTGACCATATGTTGCCTTCCATCCCGACTATATTTGAAGCATTGATGGAGTGTGGGTGGAACCAACCTATGATCATGTTGCCAGGGACAACCCAGTAGGATATTGTAGGAGGCACCTTTATGAATAACGTGGAATAACATTGAAGTGTTCAGATCCCCAATCTTGAGCTTAAGATGGATGACACCAGCTGGTTTTTCTCTTGACTGATTGAATCCTTGAACTGTCAATCTTGTGAGCTCAAGCTGCTTTGCGCTTAACCTAATTCAAGTAAGAATTCTTTGAGGCATAAGGTTCACTGCCGATCCCCCATTCAGCATAAGGCATGCAATTCGCCAGTAACAAAGAGAGGTCGATTGTGGAACTTCTCTCCCAATTGCAGGTCATCGTCTGAGAATGTGATAGCCATGCAACTATTAATTATTGCAAGGTCTACCTCAACTCGTTCGACTTCCATTTTATATACTTCGGGACAGGAGAGAACTTGTACCAAAGCCATACGAAAGTCCTCAGATAACATAAGAGCGTCATAGACACTCAGGAGATCTGGAAGTTTCCCCAAGTGCCCAATCACGTCATATTTGACTTTGTCGAGCTCAGGAAGGGTGGCTCCTTGGTTTACAATTGGTTTTAGAGAGGCAGGTGGTGATGGAGCGGTTTTTGAAGATGAAGTTTTAGCTACAGCCGTCAAGGAAGAGTCGGTTGTAGTTATGGGATTAGAAAGAGAAGGTTGGCTGGATTGTGCAGTCGGAATAGGCATAGGTAAGACAAGGCATGGCAAGGGTTGTGATGGTACATGAATTTCAGTGTGGGAAGGTGAAAGGTCTGAGTAAGGGACTGGTGGAGGTCCGAGGTATTTTAAGAGAGAGGATGGTTTATGAATAGAGGTGGATGGGTCTGAATAGGGAACCAGTCGTGGTCCAGGATATTTCAAGAGCTTAGATGGAGCCAGTCTCTGGATTGGCTTTAACTTCCTTCTTGAACTTAACCGTATTTGGTCAATCAGAGCTGTCGTCCTTCCTTCATGAAACACCAGCATATGATATGTTTCATAATTTGAAGAACTTCCTCTCTTTGAGTTCCTTCGTAACAAGTTATGCAGGCCACTAGGGCTTCTTCTCAGGCTTCGGAGTGCTACAAGACATACCCTTTTTGGTGGCAAAGGCTATAACATCCCCAACATTTAAGAGTCAAGCATTTTGAGCTACCATCTTTCTTATTTGTTTACTATGTCGTTGATTGTTATTGTGAAACTTGAGCTCCTTATTAAAAACCTCGAAATCTGGGCACTCTATGGTGAGTTCAGAGAGAGAATTTGAGAGGGAAGAAGAGTTTGAAGAATCAGGGATGGAAGAACGGATAGAGATTTTAGGATCATCACTTAAATTGGACCGAATTAAGTTGCTTTTGGGGTCATCACCTGAATTGGACTCAAAGAGGCTTTTAACGTCTTCACTCCCATCAGACGTGATTGAGGATATTTTAACATCGTAACCCTTGTTGGAAGATTGTAGGGGATCTTTAAGGTCTTTACCTTGCATGGACAACTGAGGGGTGATTTTAGAGTCTTCACCTTCATCAGACTGCCGTGGGGTGCTTTTAGTGTCCTCATCTATATTGGACAGATTTTAAATTGTTCTCACAGTCATGTATTGATCGCCCTCAACAAAAAGAGCTTGCCTTGAGACGAAGTCATATAGAGTAGGAAGAGAGGGAAGGGGGGAAGGAATACCGCTTCAATTGGGCATTGAGGAAGCTTCAATTTGTAGTGTTGAGCTTGTGTGGCCCTTTTATTTCCATTTATTTTCTCGTTAGGGTAGGCCTTTTGAGCTTGGGGTACGGGCACCATATTTACTTGGCAAATAGCCTCTGTCTTGATATTTTTCATCATGCCACGACCGTGATACTCTTTCCATGGTTCGTGCACCGTAACAGGGGTTTGAAGGCGTTGGGAACATGAGTTTGTTTAAGCTTCGCCTGTTGTGGAGTCTCAACTTCATGAGTTTTTTTTAAAAGTGAAGATGATGTGTTTCCTACAACTATCTCATCGCTTTGTATAAATATCTCCAAAACGAATCGAAATCCCCAACAGTGACATAAATCGTACCCTTTTAGTTTGTGATATTGACACCACAAGTTTTGGTCTTTTTCTTCCACTTGTTTCAGTTTTTTGGGTACACAAGGCAGGATCATTCCTTGCTGCACCATTACGTCAAAGAGAACGGGGAACACGCGGGGAGATAATTTAGTCACAGGGATGCTGCACGTCGACTCTTCTTGAACAAGCTTTTTGAGGCTATTCAAACTGATTTGCCCCTTTTGAATTAAGGATTCAATGTGTTCTTAAGCTGAACACAATCCTACACGGGGCAGCCCAACATTCGGTGATAGGCACAATAATTTTTGTGATTGACAAGTCCTACCTGTTTTGGCCTCCTGATGACAGGAAGAGTCACCATGCCTTATTCTATTAGCATCTTCAAAAGAATTGGTACCCATCTCTTGTTGAAGTTGTATTGCTGGCTTAGTCTACACTCGAACAATTCAGTATGATAGAAATTTTGTGGCGAGGGTACCCTATTATAACTCTATCTTCGGAGCTGTTGTTGCGGGGGTTCCCCATGATTTTTAGGTGGTAACCGTTGAGAGGTATCCAATGTTTGTAGAGGAGAAACCATAGCTGGAAGTTTAGGGTGAAGAGGTGTGGCAGTGATTGCTATATTGATCATGTTTCTTTATTGCCCAATTGTTTACGATGACAATCTGACAGATCTTCCG
>NW_006497454.1:1315287-1325692 GCF_000471905.2 Amborella trichopoda
ATCAAAAGAACTGTCAGATTTTCATCATAAACACCAATATAAGGGCTCGACTTATTGTTGGTGAGATTGTGGTTTTGACCCCTTGAGGTCTAACATTGACTTCCACTATGATGTTTTAACAAGATTTCAATTTTTGCCACTTTCGTGATCATGTCTTAGAAGGTGGTAGGGTTAGAAGCCTCTACATGTAAGGAAATTTCCTTTTACATGTTCCTTATGCATGTTTGCACCTCGTCAATCTCTGGCATGGGATTAGTTTGGTACATCGTGAGATCCCTCCATCTCTGAATATACTCGTTTACTGACTCATTCATTCCTTGGGTCATTGTGAGAAGTTCTATCGCTTGAACATTTAGTTCTGCTTCGTAGAAGTGTTTGTAAAACATCTTCTCCATCTCTTCCCAATAATGGACCGAGTTTGGGAGCAAACGAGCGTACCACTTAAAGGCATGCCCAACCAAGGTGTCTACAAACTACCATAGAAGCAGTCTGGAATCTGAACCTGATTCCTGGCATGCTGACATAAAATGAGCCACATGCTAGTGGGGCGAGCCAGTGCCATCATAGACAGGTAACCTTCCCTTATGATATCTGATGATGGAAGGGGATTTGATCAAAAAACGGTGGGTAAGGCTTCTTATAGTGAACACCTTCTTTGGTCTTTGAAGTTTGTAAGCCTTGGATGATTTTGTTGATCATTAGTTGGATATCTTCTTGAGTAATGCCAATGGCATAGCATGAGAAGCTATGTTGGGCTGGTCATTGAAGAAGATATGGGGGTTTAGAGGTCTTGGAGTTTGGGCTATAGCAGGAGGTTAGGGGCGTCTCTTCTTCTTCACGTTGGGGTTCAAGAGGGGAGTTTGCCTCTTGATGGGAGAACACTACAACAGGTTGAGCATCTTCAAGTCCTCTGAGTCTATCCATCAAGTTGCTCAGCATGTTCTCAAGGTGAGCCATGGGATTTTCAGGTTTCTGCCCCATGGCTTACTACCATTACATCACCATGTTCGTCAGAGTTGAGTAATTCGGCAGCATGGGTAATCCTGGTTCTCTTTGCACCACGATCTGACTGTCCAGGTAATAAGGGCTTAGCCTGCCCTGATTGAGCTTGGGACATCCTTTCAGTCCGAGTGAGTACTGGCCCTTGACGGTGTCGCATTGCTGCTGGGTGTGGCGTTTGAAGGCCTTGGGGCCATCGTTCAACTCAAATGGGCTCAAGGCAGCCTTGATGGATTGGGTTCATCTTCTTGTATCTCTATGACACATCAGTGGACAATGTCACTTGTTTCAGGCTCTTTCATGATTTGTAATGGATAGAATGGATTTTTCTTTAGTAGGTCTTCTGAGGTCGAAGACTCTACTTTTCTCTTTCGAAGCGGCACTTTCATCCCCTTCATTTGTTTGATGCGAAGATTCCAATAAGTTTTATCCCAGAATTGGAACCGACTTTGACATTCTTCTCGATTAGCTCACCCCACAAAGATGAGGCAAATTTGATCAGCTCGGGCAGTGTATGATATCCTGGGAGAAGGGAGCTCAGGGTTGACTTTGGAAGTTTGGGTTCGCCCTGAGAAGGAGTATGTTGCTTTGTTTTCTTCAGGGGCATCGTCTTGCCCTGAGTCCAACCTCGAGGGCTAGCTCGTGCATACAAAGGAGTGCATAAAATGGAACTTGATGGGAACTTATTTGAGTACCATGTGGTCAGGGGCTTTGGGGTGGTTACGGGTGCATTGGATGCTCCTTTTCCCTTATAGCCGACAACATTATTGGACCTGCGTGTGTGTGTATAGTCTATAGAAGTGCTTGGAGTGGTTTGTGATCTAACCCCCAGTGAAGTGAAGCACTCGATATTTGAAGTACCCCCCTTTATGATTGGAGTGGCCTTAGTGCCATTATCGTGCATGTGCAGTTCTTTGGGAGACCTTCGCTTATCTTGAAGTTCATGTGCTCGTTTGGGTGTAGTCCTTGGGCTGCCTCGAGCTAAGGGATTATTCTGCTATGTATTACCGGTTCGGAGATAACGTGTGATGGGCCTGGGTCCCAAAAGACCTGAATCAGGTGAGGAGACAAGAGTAAGCTGCTACTTGCCCCATTTCATCATGGTGATGGTTAAACCATTAGCCATGATGTGTGTGAGTGTGTGTGGAGTGACTTTGGAGCCACTCGAACTAGCACAGGAATTGCCAGGGTGTAGTGTGTGTGGCATCGTGCTAGTACTAGCAGTGCCCTTGTAGAGAGGGCGTGGGGCTTACGGTTGTCCACAGAGATGGTGGTCTTAGAAGAGCCTACCAGATGAAGAGAAGAAGTGGCATGGGAACCACCTTCGAGCTTAAGACTGGTAGAGTGTCCACCAATAATAGAGTGTGCATGAAAGGAGGTGGCTTTGGAGCCACCAATGCAGCTGACATCAACAGACTTTCCTTTTATGTCAAAAGAGAGGGGAGAAGGGGTTGGAGTATCATTTCCCAAAGTTTTCTTAGCCTGAACTAGGATAGCAGGGCCAGCTAGGCCACTCGAGGAATGCTTGGGAGACGCGGATTGAATCAACTTACTCCTCAAGGGTGCGATCACAAATAGGGGAATGACGAAATCCTCAATTTGTACGAAAGAAGAGTGCTTGAACTCCATTGTAAGTTTAGAAAAAGAAAGAAATAAGATGTGTGTTTGAGAACAATCCGAACCAACTATAGGGTGTGGTATTCCAGTGGAGTCGCCAATTGGTCAGGGCTTGGTTTTCTTGGTGAGAAAAAACCCTCTCTCAAACACCCACGAAGGGCCCACATGTGTTGGAGTTTTAAGAGTGTGTGTATACTCTTCTTGATATAGATATGGACCAATAATGAGAGATATTTTCAACAAGGGAGAGTTTAAGTACCTACTTCATTATTTGGGGGTTTGGGGATACGCCCAGGCAGTCGCCATCTTAGAACAATTATGAAGCCCTCTGGCTGTTTGCCAGCGCGGTTTGAACACGAACTCTCCTCAAATTTCAAAACTTCATCTCATTCTTTTGTCTCAAAACATGCAATGTGAATTTGAAGACATTCCTTTGTGATGGTTCACTCGAGATTAGGGATAGGCTGGTAAAGAAAGAATAAAGGAGAAGTGATGACAAAAATCTTTTTATCCGCATAAACGCTACGAAACTTGGCAATCAGAGCGACTAAGGAATCAAAACTCTCTCGACTACCAACTCAGGATGACACCACCTGAGTGAATGACGGCAAGGAATATATATATCTCTCGCAACTCGACTCAATTGTATGGAGAGGAAGTTAGAGTGGCGATCTGAGTGTTAAAACTATTGAGATGGCTCCGAGAGGTATCAAGTCAAGCATACAAGGATGAATGAGGAAGAATGAGGGGAAGAATGGGGTTATGAGGAGCTAGGGTTGCAGATCGCCATAGCTCCGTATGACACGAGGCATAATATAGGAGAGAAAGAACTGGGACGCAGATTTGCTGTGGTCACGCACAAAGCAAAGGAGAGAAGAGAGACGAGAGAATAACATGGTTTCAGGTTTGCTGTGGTTACGCACATAGAGAAGGAAAAAGGGGAAAGAGGACAAAATAATGGGGTCGCAGGTTCGCTGCGGCTCTGGGTTACTGTGAGGAAGAGAAGAGTACATGGAGAGATGGGGTCGTAGGTGCTGTGTCTTCGAGACTCAATGCACACACGAAAGTGAGAGAGGAAGAAAGGGCCACAGGCGCTGTGGCTCTGTTCGTAGTAAAAGAGAAAAAAGCACAGAGAGAGATGAGAGAAAGGGAAAAGAGATGGGGCCACAAGTTTGTTGTGGCTCCGGGTTACTGTGAGGAAGAGAAGAGTGCAGAGAAAGACAGGGTCGTAGGTGCCGTGTCTCCAGGACTCAATGCGCACATGAAAGTGATAGTGGGAGATGAGGCCATGGGCGCTGCATCTCTGTTCACAGTAAAAGAGAAAAAGAGCACAGAGAGAGACGTGAGAAAGGGAGAAGAGACGGGGCCGCAGGTTTGCTACGGCTCCAGGTTACTACGTCGGAATGATGCTGTTGGGAGAGAAAGAAAGAGGAAGAGGAGAACGAGAGGAGAGAGAGTAGGGTTGAGGTGTGACCTAACCCAGGTAGACTGCCTCAGCCCCTTTGTTTGCACACGAGAGAGAGAGAGAGTGGTTAGCCATGAGTCAAGGTTGGTGCGTATGGACCACGGGGTAGGCTAAGGGTAGTTTCTCTCTCTAAAAATTTTCTCTCTCCTCACCACGGGATCCAAGAGTTAGTCCAACTGGACACATGCTAATGCCTCAATTTCATTCACAAATAATCCAGCCCTTTCACAATTGACCCAAGCTTATATATATAGAGCAACCCCCAAACGTGGGTGGAATGCTCAAAACTTAGCTAAATTGTTGAAAAGTACATATTAAATGAATTAAAATAAAATCCCATTTTTGGACATAAATGATCACAATAACCCTTGGATTTTTTGAGAAAATGGCAAAACCATCCCCCCTTGAGGGGCCTCTTGCCATTGTCCGGGAGCTTTTTCGTACCCTTGCGATGGTAACTTGGATGATCAATCATTGTAGAATCGATGCTTGATCTATCACAAACATTTTGATGCCTTTTGATTATCATGAAACATATTTTTCTTTGGGGGAAGAAATCCGACCAAGTCCATAAATTTTGACCACCAATGCTATTCGATCCATGATGTTCAAAGTCTTCATTGTGATCACGAGTGGAAGAGGACATTATCATGATCATTCTGCACCAAATTTTGTTCGATTTGATCTCCATTTGAGCACATTCCAAATTTGGGCACTGGAAAATGGGATTCTGGCAACTTGAAAATCCTGCCATTCTCGACCTTGAAGTTCGCACTATCCGACCCCCAATTAAGAGCAAACAAATTATACCAAAATTACCCCCTTCACGAAGAGGTTGCATCAAACCCTTATTGGCAACAATTTGACACTAGGATCTCAAGTTATGACTTCATTGGGGATGATTTCATGTTTCGAATCTAATGGCAGTGGTTTGGTACTATTTTGAAACCCCCAAAATAGGGCTGTAGTTATAAGGTCCCTTTTCAACATACTAGGAGTTGGATTTGAGAATTCAATTTCGTCCCGATCATATCAAAACTTATCGGAATGTAATGAAAATTTGTGAGCGTCCTTTGGGTATCCCAAAATACGTTTTCTTGAATTTTTTAGGCGTTCTAGTACTCTTTCCAAGGTTGCTCAGTTTTAGGCCTATTTGTAGTGTTCCCATGGTTTGGAGGATGTCTTGGGTACCGGCAGAACCAGGTTGTTACTGGCTCTCTCCTTATATGACTCGGGAATACAATTACATCAAAAATGATATATAACGAGATGATATTAACATCTTCACTCTCATTGGACGCAATGAATGCCTTTTTAATGTCATAACCCTTGATGGATGAGTTAGGTGTGCTTTTAAGGTCATCTCTCGTGTTGGACCACTAAGGGGTGCTTTTAGAGTCTTCAACCATGTCAAAATCTTCATGAATAACATAAATAGGGACATATCATGAGTGGCCTCTTGGTTTGCTTCTATGCAATCGAGTTGGTTCTCAGACGACAAGAGAATTTGTTGAGGAATGAAGTCATATAGAGTCAGAAGCGAAAGGATCGACGGGAGGAATACTGCCTCAACAGGAGCTTGAGGTATAATTCTCTCATGGAAAAGAGCCCTTGAAGCACATTTACCCTTCCCTTTCTTGCTAACATGGACGGTTTTGTGTCGATGGTATGGAGTAGGTGCCATAGTTGCTTGCCGAACTACCTCTCTTTTGAGGGCTTTGATTTTGCTGCATCAATGGTAAACCTTCCAAGGATTGGACGGCACTAGAGGTTCCTCCAATGTGAATGATTATAAGGGTACATATTCAAATGAGTGAGCTTCTTTGACAAGCTCACAAGGTACGTGATGGTGCCAGATTTGTCATGACTAATTGACTACTTGTCGTGAGTCTTCTTAAGATCCATGATGGCGTGGCATTGCGAGATGTTGTTGCCTCTCTGCTGATGATATGAGCACCAGAGCTTCATGCACCCTTGAGCTACTTGTGTTAGCTCAGTGGATGGATGAGGGCCGACCATCCCTTCTTCAACCAACATGGTGAATTACACATGGAAAAGATCAGTGACAACTTGCTCGGATGTACACTCTGAAGATGTTCCTCTTCAACTAATATTACATGGAGTCCTTGGCTAACTCAAATGCCTTTTTGAAGTTGTCCAAATGAATTTTCCCCTTTTGGATCAGAGCCTCAAAGTGATCCTTGGGATGGAAGCAATCTTAACTGCATGTGGAAGGAACAATCTCTCTTATGATTTGTGAGCACTACTTCTTCGGTTCTCCTTGGTTCCGAGAGAGTTATCACTCCTTAATCCAACAACATTTGTAGAATTGTAGGGGTCCACTCGCTATTGAAGCTATTTTTTTGTTAATTTTTTCTTTGAATTCATAACTATAGAGGTTCGAAGGTGGAGGCACCCAATTATATTATTGAAGTTGTTGCTGCTTTTGATGAGGCTCTCCTTGGGTTCGTAGCTGTGGTATCCCCGAGGAGGTATCCAAGGTTTTCATGGGAGTCGGGCCAGTGCAATTTGGCAAAAAGGCGTGGTTGTGACTACTACGGTGACTGCATCCTTTTGTTGATTGCTGCGTAGGCCGAGCCGATTGTTATTAAAGTTCTGGCTTGCTCCTCCATTTGAATCTGGCAGCTGAGTGCCCCCATGGTGCTTAAATAACGTTTCGATTCACACCGCTTTAGAGGTCATGTTCGAAAAGGTGACGAGGTTTGATGCCTTGACATGGAGCGAGATATTTTTCCTCATATTTCGGACAAATGTTTGAACTACGTCCGCCTCAGGCATAGGATTGCTTTGGTATACCGTCAACAAACGCGTTTGGTCCTTGGGTCATGGTGAGAAGCTCAATAGCCTGAACTTCTAACTCAACTTCATAAAAGTGTTTCTAGAATAAATGTTCCATTTTGTCCCATAATTGGATGGAATTAGGCGGCAAGCGGATGTACCACTTGAAAGCCGACTCATCCAGGGTTTCCACGATTTGGAAAAGGAGCAGTCGACTATCGGACGCCGACTCTTGGCATGCCGATATAGTGTGTGTGACATGCTGTTGGGGTGAGTAGGTGCAGTTGAAGACTAGTAGCCTTCCCATTTGATATGATGGTGGAAATGGGAGCGGGTCGATGAAGCCAGGTGCTGTTTTTTGTATGACATCATCCCTTTTGTTCCATGAAGTTGTATGTTCCGGAGGATTTGATTATTCATGGAGTGGATATCCTCTTGTGTGACTGCGGGCAAGACAACTGGAGGAACGAGTATGGCTCGGGAGTCGTGAGAGGGGAAGTGTTTGTGCTGTTGAAGGGGGATATGGTCTTTGATCCTCCTTCAAGGATGGTGGCACAATGGGCGAGTTACCACTGTGATGAGAAACTGTTATAGGTGGTCTTGCATTCTCGACTTCCATAAGCCTTTCCATGATTTGATTGAGGATCTCCGTGATCAGGGCATCAGATCTTCAGGTTCATCATTGGATTGATTGGCCATCATGGCGTCCGCCCTCTCTTCAGGTAATGGTGCCCAGAGTGCAGTAGGGGTCTTATACCATTTTGAACCTCGATTTGGGAGCCGGGTAGGTGGGTTGAGGTTGCCCAACAGAGCCTGGGCTCTCCTTAGTGCTCAAGTGAGCACCAGTCCTTGACGGTCTTGGGACTGTAGTATGAGCTCGTTCCGTGCTTGACGGTCTTAGGACCTGGTGTTCCATACCCTATCTTCGGCACTCTTGGGGTTGGAGCCCCAAGTAGAGAAAAGATAGGAGGGTGCACCGAGGAGGACCTGGGGTCAAACATCCCCAGCCTAGAAGCAAGAGTGGAGGTTAAGTGAGTAGAGATGTGATAGGGGTGAGCGGGTTTGCGGCACCAGTGTTTACCCTCAAAACTAGAGGAGCTTATGAGCACATGCGTGTGTGCACGATGCAATTGTGTGGTGTGGATGACCTTGGAGCAGACTTGAGTTGGGTGAGAGGATCCGATATTGAAGGTTCTAATCCTTCGATGTTGTGTACTTGGTGAGGTGGCCTTTAGGCCACCGTTCATGATGTCCACTCAAATGTGGTTATGTGATCGATGGATAGGCCATTGATGATGTGCTTGTGAGTGAGGGAGTGCGGCCTTTGGGCTGCCCCGATTGTAGTGACCAGTGGGTAAGAAACTAGTGGGATGAGGTGCAAGTCGAGTCGTCTTCGGGCCACCCTTGTGCAAGGAACCGGCGCCTAGGAGGCCCCATGAGTGAGAGTGAGAGAGAGTGGTTTTGAGCTGGCAACATGTGAAAGATCGACGACTAGGATGCTAGTCTGTGTGCGAATGAAGGGACCGATGGCTAGACCGTCGGTGTGTTGTGTGAGAGTGTGTAGGGTGGTTTTGTGGCCACCAATGTGAGAGGGACCGACGACTAGGTTGCCGGTGTGCTTGTGGGTGAGGGCATTGGTGGTTGAGCTGCTGATGTGTGTGCAGTGAATGTGGGGTGGCCTTGAGGCCTCTCACAGGTAGTAAAGAGTGGATTGGGCCACCACCCATGAAGCATGGACCGGCGGCTAAGCAATGTGCTTATGAGAGGTGGTGGTCTTTGGTCCACCAATGCAACTGGTACCAATGGCTAGGCTATTGGCATGAGTGAGAGATGGTGAGTGAGGGACTCGAGAGTTCCTTCTCAACTTGGATAGGGCTGGAGCCTGGGCGCAGGTGGTTGAACCACCTCGCAAGAGGAAGGCGGGAGGCAGGGGTTGGTTGGAAACCCGGCTCCCAAAAGATGAAGCTCTGCTTGTGGGGATCATGAATTCCCCAACCCAGATGTAGGAGTGTTGAATCTCCAGAATCATTTTATGTGTGTTAAAAGTAAGGTGAGATTACAAACAAGAAGGTCCAACCTTGGGGTGGCACTTCCACAGTGGAGGCGCCAGTTGGTCGGCCCTGGTTTTTGTACGAAGAGAAAAAACCTTTTTAAAATCATGGGGAGTTCCCGCTGCTCACCGTCCTCGAGTGTTTTTTGAAAGCAAGAAGAAAGTGTGTGCCAGCCCCTGTAGGGTTCGTGCTCAGGAGGGTGACCTCGTTGTCCAGTTGGATAAAGGTTAAGCAATGCAGTGTTTGTGCAGTTTGAACCAACAAAATAAAGTTTTGAGGTAAGGCTTACTTCGTTGTGTTGGGGTCGGATGCACCCAAGCGAATGTGTCCTCTTAGATCTCAGTGCCTCGGAGCACTCACAGAAAGCCTCCCACCCTTTTGGCTCAGTTTGAAATCAATTCCTTCGCGTCATTGCTTGGTTACACACACTTATATGGTTTGGGTGAAGGGCCCTCAATTCGTCTCTTAGGCTTTGAAGCGGCTTGTGCTTATTTGGGAGAGTTAGGTTGGGGTAGGGGTGA
Organism: Amborella trichopoda; assembly: GCF_000471905.2. Next base: position 1,324,740 of record NW_006497454.1, read on the forward strand.
GTCAAGGTTTGATGGGTTAAGGATTTGAGAGGTTTGGTTTGATAGGTCAAGGTCAAGGGGAACCACTCAATAAAATCTGCAAGCCTTGAGACATCACCTCCCCTAGGAGGCGAAACCAGAGATGGGATAAAGGCACTAGGCATTAAACCTAGATACCCCAGAGACTTGTCAGGGATGTCGATCTGACAGAACATAAGCTTAACCCAAGCACAGTCTCCTTGAAGAGTAGGGGTTAGATAGGTTGGAGACGATATGTTGGGTTATATAGATTGAAGAAGATGGATTGGGCTAGATATGTTGAGGTTATGTAGATCCACTTGATAAAATCCGCGAGCCTTCCGACGTCGCCTTTCCTAGGACGCAATACCAGAGACAGGATAAAGTCACTAGGCACTACGCTTAGGTACCCCAGAGGCTTGTCAGGGGTGATGATTCGCTAGGACGAACCCAAGTGCAAGCCTTTGTAAAGAGTGAGGGCTAAGTGAAGAAATGGGTTAAGGAAGAGAAGTGAGAGAAGAGAAGAAGAGAGTGAGAAAAGAGAATAAACAAGTGGAGAAGAGAGAGTGAAAGTGAAAGAGAGGAGAGAGTACAAAAGAGATAGTGAGAGAGAAAGAGAGAGTGAGAGGAAGGGGGAAGACATAAGAGAGAGGAAAAAGGAGAAAGGGAGAGCAAGCGAAAAGGAAGAGGAAGGGATAAAGAGAGAGAAAGGGGAAGGAAACTGGTGGCTATGCTACTGATTGGAGTGAGAGAGGGAGAGGGAGGGGAACAAAGAGAGAAAGGGAGGCCCATGACCAGCCCGCCGATGTGAGAGAGAGGGAGAGAGGGAAGGGGTAGGCTGGAGGTTGGGCCACGAGTTTGAGAGAGAGAGAGAGAGAGAGAGAGAGAGAGAGAGAGAGAGAGAGGAAGAGAGAGAGAGAGAAGAGAGAGAGAGAGAGAGAGAGAGAGAGAAGAAG
>NW_006497454.1:1325712-1342506 GCF_000471905.2 Amborella trichopoda
GAGAGAGAGAGAGAGAGAGAGAGAGAGAGAGAGAGAGAGAGAGAGAGAGAGAGAGAGAGAGAGAGAGAGAGAGAGAGAGAGAGAGAGAGAGAGAGAGAGAGAGAGAGAGAGAGAGAGAGAGAGAGAGAGAGAGAGAGAGAGAGAGAGAGAGAGAGAGACGAGAGAGAGAGAAGGGAAGAAGAGAGAAGAGAAGAAGAGAGAGAGAGGAGAGAAGAGAAGAGAGAGAAAAGAAGGAGAAAACACCTAGATGGGAGAGACCGGTGGCTTGGGAGACCAGCACCGAGGTTGAAGAGACCGGTGGCTTGGAAAACTGACACCTTAAGAGGAGTATAGGTTGGTGTAAGGAGTAGGGAGTGTGGGTGTAAAGTGTAGGGACTAGGGAGTACAGAGTAGGGAGTTAGGTGTAAGGTTTAGGTAGTATGGGTGTAGGGAGTATGGGTATAGGGAGTAAGGAGTATGGAATAGGGAGTATGGGTGCAGAGAGTAGGGAGTATGGAATGGGGAGTATGTGTGTAGGGATATTCTTCTAAGGAGTAAAGTTTCTCTCTCTCGTTAAGGACAATGAAGCCTTCGCAATTCAATTCAAAGTATTTCTTAATCTTTTTTGCTCAACCCTTTTATAAATTACAAGTCATTGGCTTATTGAGATATATCCTTCAAATATGGGTGTACACTCAAAAGCCAAGTAAGTCGCTAATAAATAGATTAAAATGAAATAAATGTGAAATCCTGAAATTAGGCAAAAATGACCAAATTTATCTTTAAGAAAATTTGGAAATGACAAATAGGTTCCCTAGAAGGGGTCTCTTCCCTTCCAGATCGTTTGGGGCCTTGTTTCAAGCTATCCTGCGGCTTTCGAGCAATCTATCGTTATGAAAACGTAGATCATCTCGAGAGGAATGTTTTGATATATGATTTGCATGGTATCATGAAGTATTGATCATGTTCTCCGAAATTTTAAAATTTCAGCCAAATATGAAAACATGAATTTCTTAAACTTTAGATCTAGCTCGGTTCACCACTTCTTCAGTCTTAGTTTTTATGGAGAATCGAAGAGGAAGTCATTGTGGTTGTTTGCATAGAAAACCACATCATTTGGACTCCGATTGACCATTTTATGGTGACCTGAAAATTGTGCCTTGGTGTAAGCTTCGAACGGGCGCCTTCCCTATCCTTAGCCCAGGCGTATTTAACCTCAAATCGAAGCCCTTCGAGTCACAATCAAAATGCCTCTATTTTTAGGTTGGCCCAACTTTAGGGCTTCGAGATATGTCTGTTGGAGTGAAGGGAGGTCACACACACAAAAATCCGCATAATATGTTCTCCGATAAACCTTCTCTCTAAGATTTCTCCGAGCTCGATGATCGGCTTGAGGTGCACCATATGTCAAAATCTTCCTCTCGACGATGGGAACAACATACTGAAATTTGAGTTCGATCCGCCAAGGTTGATGAGATACAAGCCTCACAAGACTGTCCCATTTTTGGGCGAATGCATCAATTTTTACTATTTTTAGTAGCTGGTTTTGTTTCCCGCACATGAATAGTAAATAGCCTACACTTTTTAGGAAAGTAGGACTTAGAAAGGTCCGTTTGAGCTGAAATTTGGTAGTTAAGGATTTTGGGACCTTCTGAAGCTGTTTGCAGTGGTTTGGTGACCATCCAAGGCCACCATAATAAGGCTCTAGTTATGGGGTAGCTCGTACACGTATGAGCATAATACTCCTAATTGAACCTTCGTCTTGTTCCCTCGCGCCTTTGTCTAGTTGGGGCGAAACTTTAGCATGGACCTTGGGACATCAAATGTCATTCTAACACACCTTTTAGGGCCGAGGTTACACCATTTCGATAGCTCTTCAAAATTAGGCTTATTTCATACGGGCTTATGTAGTCCATAGACATTTTTGGTACCTTTGGGACTGGATTGCAACCGTTTCATTTTTTATGCACATTGGGGACAAAGTGCGTAAAAAATACGCTACAACAGCTTCAACCCAAGTTTAATATGGTGGGATGAACTACAATAAAAAATGATTACATGACTATACATCAATAAAAAAAAAAGTGCAAATTTTGATGTTTTAGAGAGATCAAATGATCGAGTGAGTCTTACCACTAACCTTTGGATATCCCAATTAATCTCTTGGATATATGTGTTTCACAGTGCACTATATAGATAGTGGTTGAATTTTAAAAAAAAATTATAAATTTCAAATTGGTACCATATCCACACACATAATTAGTTATCTTGGCTGCAATTGAAGGATGTATTGTTTATTGAAATTTGGAGGATAAATTGTGTACTATTACTATGGATAATTGCATTACTAATGATTTTGTTGTGAAAAAATTAAAAGACAATTTATCTGAAAAGCTTTTACTTGAAATGAATTACTTTCACATAAGATGTTGTGCACACATTTTGGACATTATAGTGCAAGCAGAGATGAGAGTAATACATAGCACTATTAAAAGTGTGAGTGAGACTGTTAAATATGTGAATGCATCTCCATCTTGAATGCAAATATTTAAAGAAATTGCACAACAGTTAAGAGTACCAAGTAAAAAGGGTTTAAGTTAAGAGTACCAAGTAAAAAGGGTTTAGTCTTGAGTGTTCCCACAAGGTGGAACTCCACATTTGACATGCTGCTTCAAAGTGCATTGACCAATAAAGAGGTATTTGCTAGATATGCAGATAGTCATCATTATGATAGTGCTCCATCTTCAGAAGATTGGAATAAAATTGAAATAATTTGTAAGTTCTTGAAAGTTTTTAAGGAATCTATAAATTTATTTTTTAGAAGCAAGCAACCTACATCACATATTTATTTTTCAGAAGTTTGGGGCATTCAAGATATGTTTATAAAAGAAGGTAATAATCAAGATGAAACCATAACATCGATAACTTTTGTGATGCAACAAATATTTGTCAACAATCTCCGTGCTAGGGATTGTATATTCCTTAAATCTTAGGGTCCATTTTATTTCAAAAATGGATTATTAAGGTAGGGCCACATTTCATGTGAGTCCCTAAACTTTGAAAAATTGTGTCCTCTTAAAATTGCATTAAGCAGCAGATGGAATAGAGGAAATAATATCGCCTTTACAACTTAAAACGGATGGACAAGGATATCATATTCCATCAAGTTGAAGAAACTGAAATTAGAAGAATGTTTTTCACATAATCGATGTGCTGATGTGTGTGTTATGATGCAATGAGCGACATCTGGAAATGGAGACATGCCTTAATTGAAGATGGACTGATACAGCAGATGCAAATAGGGAATGATTGCTAAAGGTGGGAAATATAAGTAACCGTACTGGTGTCTTCTGAATCGACTGACCTATTGCTTGTCATTAAAACACAAATGGATGGGGCCATTGCTCAATGCCGCTCATCACTACTCTTCAATCACAAGAGTAAATCTATGACCATGATCAGCAAGTTGCCCCCAAGATTCAGATCTGCCAAACGACACAGAATACAAGGCCTCATTAACTCAAATCTAATGTAACTATTTCTTACTAGTCCAAATCTAAGGCTCTCAGTAATCTACCAAATGACTTCTACTGGAAGTCTTGACTGAAATTAATAGAGCCCTATCTTTGGTTTGTTAAGGAATTCCTCGTTTTGCATGAATAATTTGATATAGGGAAAGTAAAATGACGGTGAAAACTTTCCGAACTGGTCGGAAAGCTCAAACTTGGAGTCAGTTCTAACCCTGGCCAACCTGAGTCAACTTGCTGACTTGTGCAAGTTCAGTTTATCAACATTGAAAGAATCAGAAAACATATGCACACACATGCATATACATATATTTGAAAAGATACAAAAATATATGTACCTCGAGTGAAAACTAATCAGTTTGACAGCTTGCTATGTTCCTGACTCCTGAAAATACTAACTGTAAGATATCACAGTTACTCAAAAGGGGGAGAACAACCACCCTTTATTTTAATAATTCAATCAATGTATTCCACACCCAAAAGATATGTAGCAATACGAGATCTCCTAGTTTAGCCACCCATTGTGTTAAATGGGCCATTAAAAATTGGTGTGGCCGACCGAATGACCCCATTGCTTAACATTAGATTATTAGTTTAAAAGTCTTTAAAGCGCTGTAAATCCAAATACATTACAAAATGTCCTTTATTTTCTTTTGATTAAGCAACATGAATTAAATTGGGTAAAGGTGTACAACTTGTTATGTACACAAACTTCTTAATAAGAGATGTTCACCAAAGTTTTTAGTGTGAGTGAGTATAGAAGTGTTGTTGCTGAAACACAAAATTCTGTAGGATGAGAGCCTCCAAAATGTTGAGCTTTGCAATTGTAGCCCCTTCCTTGGCCAGCGTCTGCAAGAGTGCTGGCCTTCCTCCACTGATGCCTGAAAATGATGTGTAGCCCTCAGCAGAGTTGGGCAACTTAATCGAAAGTGGGCTACAATCTCAAGGGACATGTGGATTGACACTTGGACTCAAACAACGACGTTTTGAGAGTCTCCTTCCACTAGGAGAGAGGAGCCCCAGTTTCTATTGGATATTTTGAGCCCAGCTAGAAATGCCTGTTCCTCTGTTGTAAATTAATATCTATGATGCCCAAAGGCCCCGAGAACGTTTTTAGAATGCTGACTAAATTTCGGAAAATCCCTCTTGTGCGAGACCATACCACACCATTTCCCAAGACCATCTGCAGGAGTTCAAAACCAAGCCTAAATGAGTAAGCACCTATAATGTAGGATCAGGTGGTTAATGCCTTCCTCTTGTTCCTTACAAATGAGGCGTCTATTCAGATGTATGCCTCTTCCTTGGATTTTGTCCCGGGCCAGAACTTTGCTGGTGTAGAGAAAGAGGATGAAGACCTGCACTTTGGAAGGTGTGCTAACCGGGCCTCAAAGAGGTATCAGTCGGGGATTGATAGGTTGAGGTTGCTGTAGAAGGATTTCACGGAGGATAAACCTCAAGTGGAGGGCGCCTGGATGAGTTTTTTTCCTTCCAGAGCATGGAAAAAAGTGCCTATTCAAGGTTTCCAGAAGAGATTACAATTCTGTGGTTTCATGATCATTTAGATCATGCCTAAATATTGGAAACTAAACTCTGAGGCCTCCTAGGATGTCATAATAGCCTGAGGACTTCATATCCTGATTGAATGCTAAGAAAAAGAGATTTGGGAAGTCGCTCTGAAGTCCTTGTGAGTCTAACCATGCATCCTTCCAGAATCTAACACGATTCCAGTTTGAGAACACTAAAGAGATACCAGCTATGGCTTCCATGCCCTTGAGGTCCTGAAGCTTGGAGGCCCCTAGGGTAACCAACCTGAAGCATTTACCCTATGCCTGTGTGACATGTTACCTTCTTCATTGGCGAATCTCCACCTCTACAAACCCATGTTGCAGTGTCTCAATTTCTGATGCCCAAATCCCCTTGTCTTTTGAGTGAGAATACATTTTCCCATCTTATCAGATGGAATTTCTGATTCCCAAGCTCCGCTTCAAAGGAACTCCCATTATTCTTACTTGCATTCTAACAACAAACATTTGAATTACACGTATATTGACAGGGTAGCCTTGATCAAAGTGATCCAGCCACGAAAGGACAGCTTTACTTCTAGGCTGCCAGTCATCTCTTAAATTTCTCTAGGAACCTGTCCCTGAAGGCTCTCTTTGGCTTCCCCAAATGCAACGGAAGGCTTGGGGTACCTGACAGGTAGTGTGTCTGTGCCACAACCTAGTCTTGCAGAAGTCTAAGGTGCTGTGGGGGGAGGGGGGGAACTCTGCTCCTCCCATAACCGTGGTCTTAGCCATGTTGACTTTGAGACCCATGGGGAACTCAAACCATCTGATAAACAGCGAAAGGCAGTTGACTTGGGAAGGGCGGGCACTGAAAAAGATGAAGTTATCATCTGCATATTGGAGGTGGTTAATGGTTACTCCTCTTATGGATGAGGGTTAATCTGAAGGGATGTGGTGATTATAGACGTTGGCAATGGAACAAAAAGGAATTGGGGGAACTCCATGAGGCAGTGGAATTGGGAAGGGAATGGGGGAACTCCATGATGGACCCTAGAGGGGAAGAAGTCATTGGGACTTCTATTGATAGCGATAGAAACATAGGCCAAAGAAATGCTCCCAGATATCCACGATCTCCATCTCTGCCGAAGCCCATAAATGCCATAGCCTGGTCTAGGATACGACAGTCGACATGATCATAAGCCTTCTTCAAAGTCCAGCTTCAGGATCAAGTCAGGACTTTTGAATTGAGTGCCTCGCTTGAATACACTCGGCAATCAAAGCCACATCAAGGATTTGCTGCCTTGACAAACGTGCCCTATGGCACTGAAATGACTTGGTTTAACCCTTGGCACAGGTGGGCAGCCAACCTCCATTGGCCAAAATTTTGTAGGAGCTATTAATGGGGCTCATAGATATACAGAGCACCTAGATCAGTGTTATGGTTCTAACTCTGGAGGTTATGGATGTGGCTTTTTTTGGAGGGGGGAGGATGGGGAACGAGGTAAACTGGCTTGAACATTGCAGTGGGTTTAGGCTCAGAGTTTGGAGGTTATGGATGAAGGTTTTGAGGGCTGAAAGGGTTTAAATTTATGGTGCCCGACTGAGAATAGGCCGGCAGGTTGTAATAAAGTGGAGTTTTGCCAAGTAATATGGGATTGGAGGGACCTTGCGCGGTTTCGAGATGGGCAGAAACTTTGGAGTTTCAGGGGTTGGAAGGACATGTATTACCCGTCGTTGCTGGAGGTGTATTTAGTGCTTTCTGGAAATTGGTTGGTTTTTAGAGAGAGAAATTGTGCAGAGTAGCGGTCAGCATTAGCAGACTTGGAGAAGAGAGGGGTTTTTCTAGAGGCAGTGGAATTGGGAGGGGGAAATAATTGGGATGGGTTGTTATGTGGCCGGGGGTGCTGGTTGATGGTGGCTACCTTCTCTCTCTGGTCTCCCCTGCATCGCCACCACTGCCTCTCCCTCACCTCCCTCTTCTCTCATTTCTCTTGCTCAAGGTCTAATCATGCAACCACATTGTTCTAGTCAATTTGAGATCTTTACATACCCCATTTCAGAAGTTATGGACAATCATATACAATTATAAAGTTCTCCCAATATGAAGTTTAGCAAGAGAAACAAGGAATCCTCAATGTTATGTCCATTGTCCATAACCTTCACAAAAGTTACTACAAAGATCAAATGTACAATAAAGTATTCTATAACCAAATCAAAACAAAAATGTTTTAGGATGATCATTTTGGCCCTAGACGTACTCATGCTGCTTATTATACGATACAACCATATAGTAATTCATTATACAAATATTCAAGCTGGAGACTCGGAATACGCACCATCCAACTTGATTCAGGCGAAACCTGAGCCTTGTTACCCGAAAAACACAGAAAAATAACAAGAAAGTTCGCCCGATCTCTTTTGTAGAACATAAGAAACTTAGCTGAGTCCAGAAGGGCTCTAGGAAGAGGAGGTCAGGGTGGGGGTGCCACAATGGGACATCTAGAATTCCATTCTCACCAGGTTCCAAGTAGCATCTTTTTTTTTTTTAAAAAAAAGGAAACAAAGTGTTTTATGAAACTCACCCATGAGGACCTTACTAAGCCTTCCTAGACTCGAAGACTCTGTAGACTTTTTCAGGATTTTACAAATGGCAAAAATAAAAATGCACTTAAATCTTTAATATTAGATTTGGAATTTGAAAGGTGCCAAAAATCGAATCGCATTTTATATATGAAAGGCGGCATGCTTGGCAAGGTGAACCCAGTAATGAAGTTGGGAAGGAAAGAAATTCATGATAGGGAGAGTCCAACATCTTTACTCTAAAGGTGGAAGAGAGGAGTTGCAGACAGGGCAAAGGTCCCATATGTAGAACTCCTTGCATACGAATACACAACATGCTGCTGGTTCGCAAGAAAAAAGCAGCTCTATTGGGCTTGGTGGAAACCTTAAAAAATTTATAGGGGTAAATGTGGTGAAGACATCAGATAACTATCAGGCTTTTCAGAGACTAGATTAAAAATCTAAATGTTTTGTTATGGTAAGCTTAGAAACTTAAAATTATGCAAGAGGACAGGAAGATTCTGAGTTTTATAAATGCAGAGAAATACAAGAGATTGGTGTTGGAAGTTGAGAAAGGTCACAAAGGAGGGAGTATTCCATTGGACAGGACAAGGCTAGAAAGGAAAAAATAAGGTAAAATGGAAGATTGCTATAACGACTTTAGGGAGGTCCAAGAAAGGTTAAAAATGAAGGTGGAGTGAAGCAATGACAATATCAGTTATGGAACAAGAAAGTAGCAAACTGAGAAAGATAAGGATGAAGGAAAGGGATGTGTGCTATTGCTAAGCTCATCTCCGGCGGTGAGCAATCAAGACAAGTGCAAGTGACCAGGTCAAGGTTGTCTAATGGCTCAAGTTCCAAGGGTGTAACCTAAGATGGAACATAGTAACTAACTCTCCCTAAAATGGTCACCCACATTTTTAAATCTAACTCAATACATCACACATTGTGTAGGTGTCATCAATAAAATAGCCCCAAGGGCAAGTCTGTGGAGATGCCACAGAAGAATGTAGAGATGGAATATTCTGTTAACAAACAAAACAAAAAGAAAAAAAATGTGAAGGAAGGGCCCGAAAAAGAAATGTTGACTGTAGAGGTGCCCAGTTGGTGACTACAGAACCCTTACACAATATAGGGAAGGTAAATTGGAAATTTTAGAATCTGAAAGGTAAATTTGCAGGGTAGAGAGCCGAGCAATAAGATGCAGGGTATAAAATAGGTGATAACTAAGGAATGCAGTACCATAATGAGCTCAAAAACAACGAAGAGGGACTCGACTGAGTGGAAAGGGGTGAAATGGCATCCAATACCATGATGACAATCATAAGGTCACACAAACAAGAAATCTGAAAGAGGAGGAGGCGGAGAGGCCCCTGAGGAGGGGGCGGGGGGGGGGGGGGGGGGGGTTGTAGTTGTTCGGATAGAGGGGAGCAAAAGAGGAAAAAGGTACTAATACATAAAGAGAAGTTTTATGCAAATGTCACACATTGAAATATTGGAGCTCGAGAGGAGTTTGATGTGAAGGGTAAGAACCAAAATGAAGGGTAGTAGGAGCAAATAGTGGTCAAGAAGACAAGGGATTAAAGAATTGTGAAAAGGACATTGACAGACTTCCGACCCTTTAAGATGATACAGCAACCAATCAACTCAAAATTGATAGTTATTGTGTTATACTCTGTTGTACTACCATCAATCAAAATAGGTCACATGTAAACAACTAATCAAGCAACAAAAGACAGATCTCCAAAGAAAATCTAAGAGTGCCGACTTGTGTTTTTGGGTGGCATTGTGGGGGGAGTGGGTGCTGTGCTGGAAGGATACGTAGAGTGGCAGTTAGTCAATGTACAGAAACTTTGATGTTCTCTTCCACTATTAGCTCTCTTTTATCTCAATTATTGTTATCTCCCCCTAATGCGTCCTGCCATATATACATGCAAATTGGATTAAAGAGTCTCAGATATGTAAATATAAGCACATGTAAGAAGCTTTTTCCTGATTTCTAAGGAATGGATCTAAAGTTCTCACAAATTTCAAAAGACATATAGGGCACCTATTAAGGGAAATAACAGAGGAGTGATTGTTTACCATAAATCCTCTGAGTTAGACAGAGACTACAGATGAGCATCAACATAACAGAGCGACATAAGGAACTGCCTATATTGTTTCTCTCTTTTTATTGAGAAGAGTTAATTGCGTAACTATTTAATGAGTTACTTAGTTTAATTTCTGGCCCGTATTCCTTTGCATTAGAGGGATTTCAACCCTAGACCTTTTTCTTTTAACCACCAGATGTTTCACCATTGGACCAAAGGTGAGACATAGCCTTCTTAGGCTTATGTACAGCTTTGATCCTTGGTAAAAAGGATAAAAAGTCAGAAATCTTTGCAAAAACTGCTTATAGACTTAACAATAGTTCTGTCTCTTTTAGTTATACTATGATATTGGGTCAGTCACCCCTAATGATAACAACTTGCAAATGCCTATTAAACAAAGGTATGGTTTTCTTGAACGATGAAAACTAGAAACTACTAATAGAGGAATCTCAAGCCAAATTCCTAATTCCAAGTTGAATTTGAAAAGCAGAGTTCACGAGCCCACCAAAATTGTGCATCACAATCAATTAAGCCAATTCTGGTTAAGTTAACCAGAATTGAAGGGTACAACTAGCTTCTTGTGGTGCTATAGATTATGATAATATCAGTCAGGAGAAAGGCAACTTCTAGCGCTTTACTATTTGATAAAAAATAATAATAAATCGAATTCAAATCAGATCATGAAGTTCTCAAAAGGTAATTGCCACACATTATATCAACCATCCGTTCCCCACCAACTCATTACGACCATCCTCTCAATCATAACGTCCAATAAAAGGTTTAGAAAGTGACAAAAAACAAGACAATGAAGGGAGTACAATCTCTTCATCAATCAGTGCCATTCATTTATTAATTGAGCATCATGAAGGAGAATAAACTGACATTTTACAAGTAGGAGATGCATTCCCAGGTTAACAGCGAACAGCCCAATGAACCCAAACTAGTGAATCATCACCAAACACAATGATAATGCACTGGTTTGGTGATAGCGCCCAAACTAGTGCATCATCACCAAACAAAATGATAATGCACTCGTTTGGTGATGATGCCCAAACTAGTGCATCATCACCAAACACAACAATAATGCACATCTATATACAGATTCCCCACAAACTCAAACATGCAAAAGAAACTTGAAGTACACAACAATGAAGAAGGAGAGAGAGAAAATCCCACAGGCATGTTGCCAAAAAAGAATCGCAGAGGCCTCACTCACTGCATAACCCCTCAAGCTTGCAATTGCACCCAATAAGATGGCACTTGGTGTGGTATAATGGAGAAGTAACACAAACTGATACATCTTGTCGCCATCAACCAAGAAACCCAACTTATCGGCAGCTAAAACCACCAAAATCCCCACAAATGGGAGCACCAAAAGCCTTGTAATAATAATCCCCAAAGTAGTTTTTAACCCAAGCTTCGATTCATTGGGCCCTTCAGCCATCATTCCCCCTAGAATCAGCATAACAGAAGGCACCATTGCACCAGCTAAAATTTCCAAGCTATCTGTAAAAAAAGATAGTGGTGCATCTTGTCCAAAGACAAAACTCTTCAACTGTGGAACCATTCCGACTATTACTCCCAATAAAGAAGCCAGAGTTGGAGGCTGGAGTACATGCCTAATTGGGGTTTCTTCTGCCACAATTCGGATTTTTCGCACTACCTTAGGCTCCGCGAAGCACCTGATAGACTTGTGGCTGGCTCTAGGGCTAGAATTAGGGCTTGAACCACCTTCATCCATCAAATTAAGATCCAAATCAGGAAAGCCACTATGCGAAACTCCTGATAAGCTCCCAAAAACCCTAGCAATGAAAGGCGTTTTCGAGTGTACAGTCTCCTTGTCCTCCATACCAGGCCACTCAGCCTCAACCAACAGCGGCTTGCTAAGGTTCCCCGTTTCAACAACCTCATGTTCAAGTTTATCTGAAACAATCTCATAGTACTCTAATGGTGGCTCCATCATATGATAAACCAGTGTATAAACAAGAAGCACTGCAACCCATTGAGCAAAGGAAACATAGGCCAAACCAGTTCGATGACAGTGCAGGCCAAATGGGTGATCTGAACTATGGCAAACTGAGCCAACAATGGCGACAGAGAGATTCCCTGTGTTACCAAACCCAGTCATAATTACAGTGAATCTGAAGAATTCAGGAGGCGGCTTACAAATTAGGGCCACACAGTACCCAAGAAGGCACCCGATCGATGTGGATAAGAGAACATTTACAGGAATAAACCACCATTGCCTAACGTTTTCTAGGGTTATGGAACTGCCCAAGTGAGTGAAGATCAGGCATGGCAAGAAGAGAACAAACACCAGTTTGCTAAGCAATTTGAATGTGGATTTGGTGAGAACCTGGAGATTGGGGTGAGCTAGGGTTAAACCTACTATGGTGAGGCATAGAAGCTTCATCAATGGCACCACCGCGCTAAGCAGGCTCTGGCTTTCGCTGGAAATCGGGTTCTTGGCCAAAATCTCCGCCATTTTTATCAGGGAAATGAAAATTTCACTGTTTTGAATAGAAGGAAACAAAGAGTTGGATTTATGACGAGAAGGACGTGAAAAAACGATCTAGGGTTTCTCAAATGCAAGAGCATAAGCTGGTCATCCGTTCGCGGGTAAAATCTCAGCCATTTTTGACGGAGAGAAGGTGTCACGAGATCAAATAAGTAACTGAGGATATTTCAAGAGATCAAATGAGTAAAAGAGGAGATTTCAAGATCGAAGATGATAATCGACGAGAAATTAGGGTTTCCTTTTGAGAATTAGGGCAATCGGCGCGTAGTCCCAGAGACTCTAGGGCATCCTCCCCATGCAAAGTTACAAACTCGTTCGTTAGTAAGAGAGACAAAAAAATCTTAAGAAGTAACTTCACAACATTGATCACATATTTTAAATGACAAATAATCCCAAGATTAACCCACAAAAAATTTTAGGTGGGTCTTGAAAATTTTTTATTTTAAACTGAGTTTGATCAATAAAATAAATAGAGCCACCCAATTTCATATCTGGTCTTCCTTTGTAACCACCTTATACTAAATATAATTCGAAGTATCACCCAATTACACATTCAATGTTCAAGATTAATTCTTTCCATAAAATAAAACGTCTCTCCCAATGTGAAAAGGCAACGTGTTTGTTATTCACCACTTTTTTCTCTCCCAATGCGAAGGCAATGCATTTGTTATTTACCACTTTTTTCTTTCCAGCCGTTTTCCATGTTAGAGTTTATGTCCTTAATAATTGGGTATTTTTAAGAGTGGACTCATAAAAATTATGTCATTTTAGGAAAATTTATACTTGATAAAACTATTTACTCAAGGACACAGATTCTATGAGTCCATTTAAAAATGAGTCGACTCTTAAAAATCTATAACATGGACATCATGAATATAAATAAATGGTAAGAAATAAAAATAATGATTTTATAAAAAAAAAAACATTTTGACCGTTAATTTCAATTGTTTTTACATGGACCACCTATTTGCATCTTTTTTAAAATGGATGCTTTATAGTTTATACCGTATGATTGCATATTTTAAAAATGTGGTCTAGCCCACATGAAACAATTTTCCTTCCTGAAATGAGTGATCCACCCCATTTTTCTCTTATTTCCATAACTCATTCCTTGAACTTCATAAGAGATTGTCAATAAAAAGTTTATTAAGATTCTTCAAATTAGAAAATTTTAAATAACTGTCATTGTCATTATCTTGAACACAACTCTACAGGAGGATCTGACAGTCCAAAAGTCGAATAGCTATGATCAATCTAAAAGATATTATTTTTTAGGCAGCTGTAGGGGAGGAATGACATTTATTTATTTATTATTTTTGGGTATTTTCAATAGTTTGAAGCATAGTTAGTAAATTAGGGAATAATAAAATATCAGCATACCAAAAAGTCAATAAAGTCGGAAAAAAAAATCGGTTCAAAAATACGAATTGCCAAAAAATAAGGTAAGTTATAGAATCGTGAATATTTAGGATTTGGTTCAAAAAATCGCAATGAAAAAAATAGGATATGTAAAGATGACACAATATAAAATTATGATTTGCAGCTATTGTATAGATATATTAATATCATTAAACATTTATTTTATAGTCTTCCTTGTATCATTAAAGTAATACTTGATAATTTTTTGCTGAAATTTCAATAAATACAGCAACAATGCTTACTCTGTTGTCATAACACAAAACATATTGTAGATTTATTGGAGCATAAAATGGAACAACAACAACAATTATAGGAACTAATTAGCAAATAATAAGAACTGTGAATCAAGGTATAGGATTCTTTTTCAAAGAAAAAAAATGGAAAACACCATCAATATAGGATTGCAATTAATTAAAACACAAACCCCAAATATGTAAAATAGTGGTCCATCCAAAATGCTATGCTGTATACACCAATGAAATAAAAAATAAAAAAATAATAAAAAAAGAAATTATTGAAACTTCTCTATGCATGTAAAAAACAACAAAATACTTAAGAAAATTCGAATCTCGCACTGAATTCCTTGCTACTAAATCTTCAGTATCATTGGATCTCTTTTGCTTTTTTATAAGGACACTTTGGGTTTAAAGAAAAAAAAACGATTTTTCATTGGGTTGCTCTTCTTCTAATTCTACCTATTATTTGGTGAGACAAGCAATTTGATTTTATTATTTTTTGGGGGACTATATTACTAGTATTTTTTCGTCCATATTTTTTAAGGGAACTCATTAATAAAAAATTTGTGGAATTTTTTTGTTAAATCAAGATTTTTAATGCACTCCCATTGTTAATGTACTTATCTTTAAACCAAAATTTAATACTATTACGTCAATGAAGAAACAAAGATATACGGAAGAAGTTTTTTTGGAAAGTTGTTTTTGAAAAAAGATAAAATATGGATTTATATCAGCTTCATTAAAAATACAATGTTTTGAAAAACTCTGAGTTCTAAATGGATTTAAAACTTTTTTAAATGGAGACTTGCTAATTATGTTCTGAAGAAGTAGCATCCCCAAAATTTGTAGTCCTAAAATTTCTTCTAGGATTTACTTAAGGGGAAATTAACCAAAGAACTCTGCCCAAGAGCATATAATTTGCCATTACGTAATTTTGAAATTTATTTATACTCCATCATATTATCTCTAATAAAATATGTTAATGTAATAAAGCTCCTACTGCAATTTGATACTAGGTTCTATCCAAATTTCTTACTTTTTGGCTATCTATCATGCTAAAAAGATACCTCCCCGTCAGGAGTTGCTAAAAAGAAGGAGCGGATGGTACCAAGGGTTTTGGTGGAGGAGCAGGGTTGCCAATAGTCGTGTTGGACTCTGTGGAAGGTATTGCCTTGGAGGATGTTCCTCAGCTTTCTGGAGGAGGAGAAGGTGAGGATAATCCCTTTTTTCAAGAATCTGATGTCGAGGGTCAGAGGTTGGAAGAGGCTGAATTCGTTCCACCTCTTAATGTGTTGCCTTCTGATGGTCACCTCTAAGTGTGTTGCCTTTTGATGACCATCATAAAGAGGTTTTACCTTGGTCCTCAAAGCTTTTGAGTTATGAAGTTGGAGATGTTCACTATGAAAATATGCTTTTTGATGTGGGGATAACTTATGCAACTGATTGAGAAGTTTAGAGCTATTTTCCTACTTAGACAATTGATTGAGAAGTTTAGAACGAAGATAAAAGATTTCCATATAGCTTTTATTAATCTAGAGAAGTTTATGATATAATTGTTAAGTATACTTCTATCACAAAAAAGACTATGAACATTGATCGAGTTATTAATGACTTATGCTTTGGCTTTGAAAAAGCATGAACACTTAGTCCCAATTATATGAAAATGGATTACAATGAAATATGAGATTTAATTTGGGTACACTCTAATAATAAGAAAATGGAAATATATTACCTGAGATTTACTTAAAACTCATCAAATCCATTAGGTGCACGGAAGGCTAAAAAAATCTATTACGCGCTGACAGGTAATCCATTGTGCCCGCGTCCTCTAATGAAAAGAAAGTCTATCTCCCACTATAAACTCTCTCTTTCTATCTCTTATTACCCTCTCTCTCTAAAATCCGATGTCCAAACACTGCTGCTCTTAACGCTGCCGCGAAATTAATTTTCCAGCGCTTTTTTCAGGCCGATTCAAGGTAAGACATTGATCCCTAATTTAAAATTTTTTTTTTAGAATTTGGTAATATTATTTGAAGGAATTCAGGTGAAGATTGGTCTTAGTCTTGATGATTTATTTTTCTTTTCTTTTTTGGAATTAGCAGTGAATATTGGATTCTCTTTCTATGTGAATTGGGAATATTGAATTCGGTTCAAGTTTTTATTGAAGAACATTTAGTTTTTTTAGGTTTTTCTTTTCTTTTTTGGAATTAGCAGTGAATATTGGATTCTCTTTCTATGTGAATTGGGAATATTGAATTCGGTTCAAGTTTTTATTGAAGAACATTTAGTTTTTTTAGGGGAATTTGGTGATGATCTTTTTAGTTATTTCTGTGAATTTATTTATTGGATTTAAGGGGTTTTGGGGGGTTTTATGAGTATGGGCGATTCTTTTATTTTTTATTGAGTTTCTTTTGATCATGTTTATAGTGAAAATACATATTTATTTATTATTTGTTTTCTGTTTTAAGCAATTGGGCTCGTATGAATTCTTTAAAAGAAAGAAAATTTTACTTTATTTGTTTTTATTAAATTGAATTTCTTATTTTTCATTTTCTATTAATTACAACAAATCTGAGTACATGGAATCTTCTATTACATTGAATAAAATCTGAGTACATGGAACCTTCTATTACATTGAATAATACCTTCTTTTTTTCTTTTTCTTTTTTCAATTTTTATGTTAATTTGGATTTCAGTTCTGGATATCTTTTTCTTCATGGTAAATTATGTTCTATTGCTAAATTTCTAAAATTTCTTTTATATTAATAATAAAAGATAATTATATCTCAGTAATTTATTCTAGCTAAATTCTGATCGGATATTGGGTTTCTACTGGATTTTTAAGCTTTTTTGTTGGCAGAGTCCAGGTTAAACACGGTTTGTTGTATTCCTAGTAAGTACTAACTTACTTTATTAATATAAGTGTCGGTAGGGCGAAGCGACACACGGGAGGTAGTG
>NW_006497454.1:1342526-1380623 GCF_000471905.2 Amborella trichopoda
TACTATAATTTATATATATATATATTTACGAATTCTGAATTGATGGGAGACGTTCTTTGAAATGACTGTACTGTTATAGTTCCCTGAAATTGATTTAGTTGGAATAGTTGGCTTGTGATAGTTTCATCATTATCGAGCTCTGTCCATTACATTACCCTATGTTCTTCTTGCCTGCTTTGTACATTGGAGCGAAACATACTCGGGAGAAATCAATAGCTGTAATGCACATCCATATCTGATGATATTAGCGCATTTTATAGAAATCATATAAATTTTAGTTGAAAAATTAGTGGAAAATGGCTTAATTTTCGAAGAACAGTATCTGGTGAAATTGAAGTATGGTTCCATGTGTTGGTCAATTCTCAAGCTCCAGGTTTACGTATGGGCGGAAGATCAGAATTCCCTCTAGCTTGTAATTGGTAGTTAGACAGTCCTTAGAAAGCAAGTCTTGTGATTTCTTTTCTTTTCTGCTGATATTTAGTATTCAAGGGATCACTATTTTTGCCAAAATTTGAACATAGTAAGAATTTCGTACTGAATATATCTTACTTCTATTCCAAATGGTTTACTTTTCGCCATTCTTGGCAGATCTTTTTGCAATATGCTTTCCAAAGTTTTCACCAAATTTTCTTTATTTTATGAGTTAATGAACCATAATTTATTTATTTTATGAGTTAATGAACCAGAATGTTTTATTTTATGAATTAATGAATTCCATGCTTTCTTAAAGAGAAAAAACAAGAAGAAAAAAGACAAGCAAAAAAGAAGTCACATAACTTTTAAGCCACAAACTGATTGGAGAGGAGCTTTAGTAGAGAGTTCAACTTATGGCGTTGCTATGCATTCTTGTTTCTTCGAGAACTAGTAATTTCACATTGTTATGCAACTTTTTCCTCCCTCTATCTTTTCAGTTTTCAGTGACAGTCTTGTATGCTAAATTGAATTGCATATGTAAACCATTATCTGTTATATTTTGCCAGTATTCCATGCCTGTCCTTTTCCAAATAATGCATAATTTGAATTTTGAAGCATATCCAAACTATTTGTTGGTTTTAAAGTCCTCACGTGGCGAGTTCATCTTTACTGGGAAGGTCAATTTCCTAACAAGGTGGCACTTTTACCGAAGTCTTTGTGCACTCTTTCTCTCTCTTATTTTTATTGTTGTATTTTTATACCCGAGGAAAAAAGGCTTCACTGAGAAGCTGCTTCATACTGTTAATGTCTTGGCTACTGTCTCCTCTTTTCTTTTCTTTTCTTTTTTTTTTCTTGCTCACCTGTGAAAGCATATCAACTTGCATTCTCTTTTTAGTTGATACAAATGTACATTATTTCACCTGTCAATTGTGTTTATTATTTATCCTTTTGTTGCCTGGACATGATTATGAGCACATCTAGAACAACATTTTCTTTTCTTGTTATGTTTTCATATATTTTGATTGTATAGGATATGAAACACCCACTTAATGGTAAGTGTATTTGAGAGGTTTCACCTGATGTATGTAGCATAGTGTTGTACTTCACTTCTATTACATAAATAAAATGTTTGGGTTTCTTCTCGAAAGATAATTTTCTTTATCTATTTTTTGATACATCTAGTGAACTAGGACTGATGAGAGATGTAGAGATATCACAAAAATCGTCAATAAAGAGCAAGAGCTATAGAGAGTGCGGCTTTGGAAAGTGAATAGAGGTACAACCCAAACAGTAACAATGTATTTCCCAGGTTGTATTTAGATATTACCCAAACAATAACAATGTATTTCCCAAGTTGTATTTAGATACTACCCTAACAGTAATAATCCATTTGCAGGTAATGTATTACGCCAATAATATATTTCATTAACAATATATTTCCAGGTATCCAAACGACCCCTAAGAGTAAAGCTACTTCGAGATATGTGGTGAACCTACGGAGGATGAGTATGGCTCTTGCTAAATCAAGTGTGCCTTGTTTGAGTATGATCGAATCATGGCTTGGTCTATGGATTTCAAGCATAGGCCAAGGATTGTTTCAACGACAGTCTAAAGCTGTCTCGAGATGGCTTAACCTATCTCAGTTTTAACGGCAGTCTAAAGCTGCCTAGAGATGACTTAACACATCTCAGTTTCAACGGTAGTCTAAAGATTCCCAAAGATGGCTTAACCCATCTCAGTCTTAGAATAAGAAGCTAGACCTACAATAGTGAAAGCTGTGGAATATTCCTTCTCGGCCTCGGCTAGGCCAATAGCCATAGGAGTGTTAAGTTGCAATCCCTCCTCGTCCTCACTGTCACGAAGAGCGACAGTAAGCTCTTGGTTCAGAGAGATGGAGAAATTCTTAGGAGGAACAGGGGAAGACATTTTTTTCTTTAAAAAAAGAAGAAGATGAAGAACTGAAAATCGTTGGTAAGATAGATTGACTACTAGGGTAGCTGGTGGATTTATAGATGTAAGGACCAAAGCTTTTCCGGCCATAGTAACACACACGGTGGTAGGAGTCCGTTGAGAAGGGGTAACGACATGTGGGAAGTGTTTTTCAAAGGGGGGAAACTCCGTCTGTGAAGGAGGAGCATTGCCGTCTGTGAAGGAAGAGAGAAGAGCAACGCTGCACGTGAAAATTCAGCACTGCACGTAAAAGTCAGTGTCGCGCGTGAAAAGTCAGCACCGCGCATGAAGTTGAGGAAGAACATCGTCGTCTTTGTAGTGAGAAGCATTGCCGCCTGTGAAGAGAAAGATGGAGTGGTGCCATGTGTGTAGCGCCAGCTGTGCAACGTTGAATGTGTCACTGTCATGCATGGACAATGAACGCCACCTGCCTACTGCATGCTAACATGCATGCCACCTGTCAAGTTGTATACCACTGAGACTGCCACTTGGTGAACCCCAGGCTGCCACCTCCCACCTTTGTGATACTTAAGCCCCCCTCTCTCATTTTCTCCTCCACGCCATGCTCATTTTCTCACCCTTGAGAAGCCAAACACTTAAAATTCCGCCCCTTTGGAGCCTTTGTTTGAGGAGCTAGAGAAGTGGATTGTGTGAGGGATTTTGGGGGCACCATTGCATACATGTAAGTAGATCAACTACCTCGTAGGTCCTTAAGCATGAATTGAACATGAATAAAGCATGATAATGAGCATGAGTAGTAGTATAAGTAATGGATGTCTATGTACACTGTTATGTTGTGACTTCCAGCAATACCTCTTACCTTAGCATGACAAAAATGGGTAGTAAATCTTCCTTGTTTGTCATGGAAAGTTTGTGATTATATGCTTTTATGTATCTAATGGAAATCGAGAAAGGTTTATGATAAGATTTGGCATGAGTTAAAACTTAAGTGATTATTTTGATAAGTGATACTACGACTGTGCTGCAATTTTCAAGAAGAATCTATGTTTTTATAATTTACTTTTGACCTATCAAATGACATCCAAATGCCTTCAAAATACCCCCATTTGAAATATACATGGGTCTAATAAAATGTTCATGTTTAAACCTTGCTCAAATTCCTTATAACTGGAGAGCTATACTTAAAATTGCGCAAGTAGGTCATTATTGACAGATTTCACAAGAAAACTCAAAACTGATATCTCTGTTGTCATGAATTTTGACTGACCAAATAGACTCCATTTTCTTCCAAACTAATTTCATTTGAAAGATCCATGAGTGTGCTTGTAATCACATGTTGAACACATTTTGAAATTCCTCCTAGTTTGGGAATTATGCAATTATTTGAGAAGGCATAACACTGCCTCTATTACACAACAGATTTCAGATGGAATGACTGTATTCTCTTAAGCTTTTGAAGAGCCAAACGAGATCCAAATGGTTTTAAACCACTCCCATTTGAAATATAGGTGTGTCTAATATAAAATTTTTTTTGTAACCATCATTAAAATCCGAACGAATTAAAAGTTATGCCTATTTATGATTGGATGCCACTGCCCGAATTTGTAGGAAATGTGACATTGACACTATCATTCCGTGATATTGATACTGTTATTTTGGGTTACTGATACTGACATTCTGTGATGCTGATAATGTTATCATGTGATACTGATACTGTCACCCTGTGTATATGACGTGGGGATCTTGTTATATGAATAATAAACACTGTGATATGTGTAATGAACACTACGCAATGGGTCTTCCATTGGTAGTGTATTGTCTGATTCTATTATCAGAATACTGCCATATGTGTAATGAACACTACATAATGGGTCCTTCGTTGGTAGTTTACTGTTTGATTATGTTATATAGATATTGCGATTCAGTTATATTTGAGTCTGTTATATGTGTCATGACCGCTATGCAATGGGTCCTCCATTAGTAGTAGATACTGTGATTCTATTATATGTGAGATTATTATGTCTGCCCTGACCGCTATGCAATGGGTCCTCCATTGGTAGTTGGATTCGTGATTCTACTATACTAAAAACTGATATCTATGATATGACTACTACACACTATACCTCGACTCCGACTCCTATGATCGGAGTGAAGTCGAGAGGTGACTGTAAGTAATAGAGTGGGTCGCACCCCCCAAGTTGTCATGGGCACTACGCATTGGGTCTTCCAATGGCAGTGTAACGCCCTCTTTCCTAAGGGCATAAGGAGAGGGTCATGTCTTGCAAGCCTACAGCCTATCGAAAACCCTAAAGCACACTGGGGATGTGTGCGTGAGTGATGATATTACGAAGTGGGACCTCCACTTGTTATATCTTTTATCTTCAATGAGGGTAGAAGTTCCAAATTATAGGATTAGCTTAGCCTGATCGATGTGACTTATATTTCGGGAGTAAGCCTATCTGAATTACGTATTATGTAGTACTCTGTATGATTGTCTGACTGTGACTGTAATAAGCATCGATGTAATTGCCATTTTGGGAAATAGTAGATGCTCCGACATCTGAACGATACTCTTGTTATACTAGTAGTGTACATATCTTGATGCATGACCCTACTTTCTGATGCCAGTACGATCTTTGATGAACTGTAGGCCATGTTATTATTTATGATGGTAAGAAGGAATGCAAGGGTAGTAATCTACTTACTAGGCTTATAGCTCACTCCGTTTACTTTCATTTGTGCAGAGTGATAACACTTGACTGTGGGAGTCGTGCAGCGGGGTGGTGACGACAGGCTTTTGAAGCTTCAGACCTGTTCAGGATTTCTTTTTAGCCTAGTAGGTGTCTGGTGGCGTGGCCACATGTTTTTTGTTTGATGTAATGAAATATCAGGCTTGTAGGCCAGGAACAATATTGTAAAGAATTTTTGGAGATGGAATGTATACTTAATGTTTTTAAATTATTCGGTCTTTTGTGCTTGTTGGCTGAGTTTTATTTATTTCTCGTGGTTTGCTTTGATTCCACAATTATAACAAGTGTTGATGCCACTCCTACCTGAGTGACGTAGGGGACCTCCGGTGGCAATCCTGCACTCTGTCGCACTCTTGTATGGGACGGCAGGGGTCAGGGGACGAGGTCATGACAATTATGGTATTAAAGCAGCTAGGTTATGATTCTTGGCCTAGGGAGTTTAGAAATGTCTTTAGCAGAGTTTTGAGAAGATTAGTAATTGAGAGCTTGTGTCTTCTTAGGTTGAAGATGCCGAGGACAGGGGCCAATAATGCGAGCTTCAGTAACGAAAACACCGAGGCCCTTGATGAGTTTGTCAGGACCTTAGGGGCCATGACACATATGATGAAGGAAGCAATGGCTGCCCCGTCTACCCCGCTGCTGACTTGAACGATAATAGCTTTGGAGGTTGGTTCCTCCGACCTTCATGGGGCTTGGAGGAGTAGAGAAAGCTGAGAGATGGAGAAGAGCTTTGAAGCTTTGAACTGTACTGATGAGCAAAAATTGAGGCTAGGCACTTTCATGCTTGAAAGAGTCGCTGAGCACTAGTGGGGCTTAGTGAAGCAGTCTTGGGAGGAGTCAGGAACAGAGACAAGCTGGGGAAATTTTCTAGAATTTTTTAATGAGAAGTACTTTTCTGATTTTGTGAGGGAAAGAAAAGAAGAGAATTCATTGAGCTGCAGCAGGGGAATCTCTCAGTGGAGCAATATGCAACCAAGTTTGCTGAGTTATCATGGTATGTGTCACATATCATTAATACTGAGGCGCGGAAAGACAACAATTTTGAGAGAGGTCTTAGGCCCGACATAAGGGGGAGGGTGATATCAGCAAATCTTAAAACCTTCTCCTCATTGGTGGACTTGGCCATGAAAATTGAGAGGGACTGTGAAGAGTCCTGGCTGGAGGAAATTGGAGGATGGGACTAGCCCCGTTTGGAAGTTTGAGAAGAAAAGCTCGACCACCCCCAAGGAGGAAGTTTAGAGGAAGAGAGAATTAGAGGGGCAAGAAGATTCAGAGGACATTACCGGGCAATGTAAGGGAGAATCGACGCCCGACATGCCCACCTTGTGGGAAGGACAATCAATTGGCGGCTGAGTGCCGAAGGAAGACGGGGCGTGCTTTAGATGTGGCAAGCCGGGCTACCAGTTTAGAGGTTGCCCAGTAAGAGGAGTGAAGAACCGACCAAAGACTCAAGGTCAGGTGTTTGCCCTTACCGAGCAAGAAGCTAAGACATCAACTTCAGTTATTCGAGGTACGTTCTCCATTTGTGGCATTGAAGCAAAAATTCTAGTTGACCTTGGATCTACACACTCTTTTGTTGCACCCCATTTTGCATGCCACATAAATGCTAGACCTTCGTTGCTTGACTGGACATTGATAGTGTACACACATATGGGGGAGTTTATAGAAACTGATATTGTTTATAAACATTGTAGGGTTTTTCTTGAAGGGTGTGAGCTGCATATAGATTTGATATTGTTAGATAACCAAGGTTTTGATATTATTTTGGGCATGGATTGGTTATCTACACACCATGCTACAGTAAATTGTCATGAAAAAATTGTAACCCTTAGATGCCCAAACCAGCCTGAGTTAAACTTTATTGGTGTCAAGGATGTTTCCCCTCTGCATTTTATTTCGCCTCTTCGGGCTTCCCATTTACTGGCTAATAGATGTGTTGGGTATCTAGCTTATGTAGTAGAAAATCGGGATGACCGGTCTAAGTTAGAAGAAATACCAGTGGTGAGGGAATATCCATAGGTCTTTCCTGAAGAGTTAACTTCTCTGCTCTCGGTCAGAGAAATAGAATTTGAGAAAGATGTGATCCCGGGCATGGCCCTCATCTCTAAATCCCCTTATAAGATGGCCCCGACGAAACTAAATGAGTTAAAAGAACAATTGCAAGAGTTGTTGGAGAAAGGATTAATTCAACCTAGTGTGTCGCCCTGGGGTGCACCTGTCATATTTGTTAAAAAGAAAGATGGGTCTTTAAGGCTATGTATAAACTATCGATAGCTGAACCAGGTTACTATAAAGAACAAGTACCCCTTGCCTACAATTGATGACCTTTTTGATCAACTCCAAGGGGCCCAACTATTTTCTAAGATTGACCTTCGATCAGGTTATCATCAGTTGCGCGTCAAGGAAGAAGATGTCCCTAAGACCGCATTCAGGACTCGTTATGGTCATTATGAGTTTTGGGTAATGCCGTTTGGATTAATTAATGCCCAGACCGTCTTTATGGATCTGATGAACAGGGTTTTTAGACCCTTTCTAGATGATTTTGTAGTAGTCTTTATAGATGACATCCTAGTGTAACATGAACAACATTTGAGAATGATCCTCCAGACTCTAAAGACAAATAAGTTATATGCTAAGTTGGGGAAAAGCAAGTTTTGACTTCCAAGCATGGCCTTCCTTGGACACGTTATTTCTAAAGATGGGGTCGCAGTTGACCCTTGTAAGATTGAAGCCGTACTGAAATGGGGAAGGTCAACAAATGTGACGGAAGCCTGTAGTTTTCTGGGTCTGGCTGGATACTATAGGCATTTTGTAGAAGGCTTTCTAATGATAGCACTTCCCCTGACTCGCCTAACCCATAAGGAAGTAAAAATTTATATGGTCAGATGATTGTGAGAAGAGTTTTTAAGAATTAAAGAAGAGATTGACTACGACCCCAATATTAACCTTACCCGAAGGAAACAAAGGCTTTATAGTTTATACTGATGCTTCCCATAAGGGACTAGGGTGTGTATTGACGCAACAAGGAAAAGCTATAGCCTATGCCTCCAAACAATTAAAGCCGCACGAGCAAAATTACCCAACTCATGATCTAGAACTCGCGGCTGTGGCCTTTGCCTTGAAGGTTTGGAGACATTATCTCTATGGAGCTTAGTTTAAGATATTTACTGACCATAAAAGTCTCAAAGTATTTATTTTCTGAGAAGGAGTTGACTATGAGGCAACGGAGGTGGATGGACCTATTAAACGATTATGATTGCACCATCAATTACCAACCTGGCAAGACCAATGTAGGGGCAGACAGTTTGAGTCAGAAACCCTTAATATTAGTTGCACATCTGATGGCTTGAGAAATGAAATTAATAGAAGATGCAGTAGAGTGGCGCCTGACATAACCCCCTTGTAATGAGATAGGAATAACTGCGGGTGTAAGGATGGAATCTCAACTCTTTCAACAGATTCAGGCAGCACAAAAGACAGACCCTTAGCTGATGAAAATTCTGGAAGACTTAAAGTGGGAAAGAAAGGAGGATTTTTCTATCGGCAATGATGACTTATTAAGATTTAGAGAATGGGTATGTGTCCTAAGTGATGAGAATATAAAGAGGGCTATTTTAGAAGAGGCACACCACTCCCGTTATATTGTGCACCCAAGAAGCACAAAAATGTATCAAGATTTAAAGAAAACTTTCAGGTGGAAAAACATGAAGAGGCAAGTGGCACAATTTGTTTCTAAATGTATGACCTGTAAGCGCCAGAGACCTGCTGGGCTGTTACAACCCTTGCCTGTGCCTGAATGGATGTGGGAACACATCACTATGGACTTTGTGTCTGGTTTGCCAAGATCAGGCACTCGACACAGCAATGTTTAAGTATCGTGGACCGATTAACTAAGGCTGCCCATTTCTTACCGGTCTGCACTACCTATACCCTAGATAAATTGGCTCAGTTGTATGTCAAAGAGATAGTTAGACTGCATGGATTACTTACTAGTATTGTGTTCGACAGGGACTCTAGATTTACTTCGAGGTTTTGGAGCAGTCCGTAAACACATTGAGAACAAGACTATCTTTTAATACTGCCTTTCACCCCCAGACTGATGGACATTCAGAAAGGACCATTCAAACCCTAAAAGATATGTTAAGGGTCTGTGTTACAAATTTCAAAGGAAACTAGGATGATAACCTACCTTTAATAGAATTTGCATACAACAACAGTTTCCAAGCCAGTATTCAAATGGCACCTTTGAAAGCCTTATATGGGAGGAAGTGCAGATCGCCAGTGTGTTGGGATGAGGTCGGCGAAAGAAGACTATTAGGGTCAGAAATTGTTCGAGTGACATCAGATAAAATCGCTCTAATTCGAGAAAGGCTCAAAACTGCTCAGAGTCGGCAGGAGAGTTATGCCAATAATCGCCGAAGAGACCTTGAATTTGAAGTAGGTGACCGGGTCTTTTTGAAAGTGTCGCCAACAAAGGGGATTATGAGGTTCGACAAGAAAGAAAAATTAAGTCCGTGTTTCATCGGACCTTTTGAAATATTGGAAAGAATCAGAGTCGCAGCATATCAACTGGTCCTACCGCCTGAGTTGGCCAATGTTCATGATGTCTTCCATGTTTCATTATTGATAAAGTATCAGCCCGATTCGTCCCACGTCTTGAAGTATGAACCGATCCCAATCAAGGAAGACTTAACTTATGTTGAACAACCAATTGAGATACTGGACAAAAGAATTCAAGTATTGCGCAACAAAGAGATTCTATTGATTTGGGTTTCATGGCAGTATCATTCGAGAGAAGAATCAACTTGGGAACAAGAAGATGAGATCCGGGGTAAATACCCCCATTTATTTAATTAGCTAAATTAACGATTTTGGGGAAAAAATCTTTTATAATGGGGGGATGATGTAAGGACCAAATCTTTCTCAGCCATAGTAAAACACGCGACGGTAGGAATCTATTGAGAAGGGGTAACGCCGTGTGTGAAGATTTTTTCAAAGGGGGAAAATGCCGTATGTGAATGAGGAGCATCGTCGGTGCGTGAAGTTGAGGAAGAACATCGCCATCTGTGTAGTGAGAGGCATCGTCGCCTGTGAAGAGAGAGATGGAGTGGCGCTGTGTGTGTAGCGCCGGCTATGCAACACCGCGTGTGTCACTTCGTGCGTGGACAGTGAATGCCACATACCCGCTGCATGCTGACATGCATGCCACTACATGTCACTGAGATTGCCACTTGGCGAACCCTAGGCTTCCACGTCCCACCTTTGTGATACTTAAGCCTCTCTCTCTTATTTTCTCCTCTACGCCATGCTTATTTGCTCACCCTTGAGAAGCCAAACACTTAGAATTCAGCCCCTTTGGAGCCTTTGTTTGAGGAGCTTGATAAGTGAGCTGTGTGAGGGATTTTGGGGGCACCATTGCACACATGTAAGTGGATCAACTACCTTGTAGGTCATTAAGCATGAATTGAACATGAACAAAGCATGATAATGAGCATGAATAGTAATTAAGTAATGGATGTTTATGTACACTGTTATAACACCTCTTGCCTTTACATGACCAAAATGCGTAGCAAATCTTCCTTGTTTGTCATGGAAAGTCTGTGATTATATGATTTTATGTATCTATTGGAAATTGAGAAAGGTTTACGATAAGATTTGGCATGAGTTAAGAGTTAAGTGATATTATGATAAGTGACATTGTCACTGTGCTGTAATTTCCAAGAAGAATCTATGTTTTTGTAATCTACCATTGACCTCTCAAATGGAATCCAAATGTGTTCAAATTACCATCATTTGAAAGATACATGGGTCTACTAAAATTTTCATGGTTAAACTTTGCTCAAATTCATTATAAATGGAGAGCTATATTTCAAATTGTGCAAGTAGGTCACTGTTGACAGATTTCACAAAAACATTAGAACTGATATCTCTGTTGTCATGAATTTTGACTGGCCAAATGGACTCTATTTTCTTCCAAACTACTGTCATTTGAAAGATCCATGAGTGTGATTATAATCACATGTTGAAAACATTTTGAAATTCCTCTTAGGTTGGGAGTTATACAATTATTTGTGAAGGTATGTCACTGCTTCTACTGCACATCAGATTTCAGATGGAATGATTGCATTCTATTAAGCTTTTGAAGGGCCAAACGAGAACCAAACGTTTTTCAAACTACTCCCATTTGAAATATAGGTGTGTCTAGCATAAAATTTATTCTGGAACTGTCATTAAATTCCAAACGAATTGAAAGTTATGATCCTATTTATGATTGGACATCACTGCCTGAAATTGCAAGAATTGTGACATTGACACTGCCATTCCGTCATACTAATATTGTTATTTTGGGATACTGATACTGATATTTTGTGATGCTGATAATGTTATCATGTGATACTGATATTGTCGCCCTGCTTTTATGAAGCATGGGTCCTCCATTGGTAGTGTATTATCTGATTCTGTTATAAGAATACTGCCATAAATGTAATGAACACTACGCAATGGGTCCTCCGTTGGTAGTGTACTATTTGATTATGTTATATGGATACCGTGATTCTGTTATATGCGATTATGTTATATATATCATGATCGCTACGCAATGGGTCTTCCATTGGTAGTGGATAATGTGATTCTATTATATGTGCCCTGATCGCTACGCAATGGTTCCTCCATTGGTAGTGGATACTGTGATTCTGTTTTATGTGAGACTATTATGTGTGCCCTGACCGTTATGCAAAAGGTCCTCCATTGGTAGTTGGGTACACTATACCTCGACTCCTATGATAGGAGTCGAATCGAGTGGTGACTGTAAGTAATAGGGTGGGACGCGCCCCCTAGTTGTCATGGGCACTATGTATTGGGTCCTCCAATGGTAGTGTAACACCTTCTCGCTTAAGGGCGTAAGGAGAGGGTCGTGTCTGGCAAGGCCACAGCCTATCGAAAACCCTAAAGGGCGCTGGGGATGTGTGCGTGAGTGAAGATATTACAAAGTGGGACCTCCACTTGTCATTATCTTCTCTCCTGAATGAGGGTAGAAGTTCCAAGTTATTGGATTGGCTTAGCCTGATTGATGTGACTTCTACTTCGGGAGTAAATAATCATGTTTCTGCCTATTTGAATTAAGTATTCTACAGTACTTTGTATGATTATCTGACTGTGACTGTAATAAGCATCGATGTAACTGCCATTTCAAGAAATAGTAGATGCTCCAACATCTGAACAATACTCTTTTTATACTATTAGTGTACATATCTTGATGCATGACCCTACTTTCTGATGTCAGTACGATCTTTGAAGAACTGTAGGCCATGTTATTATTTATGCTTGTAGGCAGGAATGCAAGGGTAGTGATCTACTTACTAGGCTTATAGCTCACTCTGTTTACTTTCATCTATGTAGAGTGATAGCACTTAACTGTGGGAGTCATGCAGCAGGGTGGTGGCAGCAAGCTTTTGAAGTTTCAGACCTGTTCAGGATTTCTATTTGGCCTAATAGGTGTCTGGTGGCGGGGCCACGTGCATTTTATTTGATGTAATGAAATATAAAGCTTGTAGGCTTGAAACAATATTATAAAGAATATTTGGAGATGGAATGTATACTTAATAATTTTAAATTATTCAGTTTTTTGTGCTTGTTGGCTGAGTTTTATTTATTTCTCGTGGTTTGCTTTGATTCCACAATTATAACACGTGTTGATGCACTCCCACTTGAGTGATGTACGCGACCTCCTGTCGCGATCCCGCACTCTGTCTCCCTCTAGTATGGGACGGCAAGGGTTAGGGGGCAGGGTCGCGACAAAAGAGCCCCATGAAGAAGCTAAGGGGTCTTTTCCATGGAAATGATGACGGCTACATCAGGAAATGACAGATGAGATGATTAGCCGTTCTCACGTTTAATTAAGGCATTGGGAAAAAGTGCACATGCGCCGCCTTAATGACGAAGTGCAAGTTGTACGATGATTAGAGGTCTAGCTGAGATGGGCCGAACACTACACCCGTTCGAGGGTTTTGCTCTCTCATGTGTGAAGCATTAGGGGCAGTTTTGTTGGGTGTACTTTTATCACAAACAAGACCAGGAACTTTGATCGAGTTTTGAATGACTCATGTTTTGCCTTTGGAAAAGTATGAACACTTAGTTCTAATAGAAGACTAAGAGTAAAACCACTTGGTGATATGTGGTGAACCTATGGAGGATGAGTATGGTTCTTGTAAAATCAAGTGTGCCTTATTTAACTATGATTAAAGCATGGCTTAGTTAATGGATTTCAAGAATAGGCCAAGGATTCTTTCAATGACAGTCTAAAGCTAACTCGAGATGGCTTAACCCTCCATCTCAATTTCAACAGCAGTCTAAAGTTGCAAAGAGATGACTTAACACATCTCAGTTTCAGTAGCAGTCTAAAGCTGCCTCGAGATTGGTTAACCCATCTCAGTGTCAATAGCAGTCGAAAGATGCCTAGAGATGGCTTAACCCATCTCATTTTCAATGGCAGTCTAAAGTTGCATAGAGATGGCTTAACTCATCTTAGTTTCAACTGCAGTCCAAAGCTACCCAGAGATGACTTAACCCATCTTACTTTCAACGGCAGTCTAAAGCTGCCCAGAGATGGCTTAACCCATCTAAGTTTCAACAACAGTCTAAAGCTGCCCAGAGATGGCTTAACCCATCTCAGTTTCAACGGTAGTCTAAAGCTACCCAGAGATAGCTTAACTCATCCCAGTTTTAATGTCAGTCTCAAGCTGCCCAGAGATAGCTTAACCCATCTTAGTTTCAATAGCAGTTTAAAGCTGCCCAAATATTGAACAATCCGACGATGGCTTAACCCACCATCAGAATCATTGTTTGGCAGTTAAGGCATTAAAGGCTTTACAGATTGTATGATTAATAGAAGGGAATTATTTTCTCGAGAACAAGGAACTCTCTCATTTAATTAGCACTGTTGAATGATCAGATCCCTCGATCTTGCCCCTCAGATTTAGGTGATCGGGTGACACGTGTCTCGGATTTGAAAGACCCCGGACCTGAGATCGCTCTCTCGAGAATCGTATTCACAGAATAAGGGTAGGTGCCCAACTGGTGAGAGAGGAGTTTTAAATGTAAGGTGGGGACAAACCTCACCTGGGTCCGTGACTTACTCGGGCTGACTCGTGCAGGTGCCCTCTTAGATCACGACGAAAAGCCCCCCAGCTGCTTCAGCAAGTTCGAAATCGCCTCCCTTGGCCTGCAATCTTCTTCTTTTCTGCAAAGAATTAACATGGTTAATTTGTAGGGCAAGTGGTTCGAGGAACGTACCCTTATATTGGAGCCAACATGCACAGATGTGCACATTCAGATGACAGAGAAGATGAGAAATTAGAGTGATGATGAAGAAGATTCGAATAAGGGGAGAAAAGAGAAGATGGCTTGACAAGGAGACGAGCCTAACCTGATAGCTAGACCAGTACATTGACAGACTCGAAGTGGTAGCAAGATGGGCATGGTAACTCAAACCGGCTCGACAATAATAATACTTGAAACCAAGGACGATTTGGCTGTCCTAATCTGGTGCGGCAGCAAGACGGGCATAGTACTCTGGACCAGCACAATGGAAATACTACTCCACAGCCAAACCGCTATAGCAATACCAGACCGAGTCTATCCTTCAGTCAAGCAAGAAAAGAAGCAATGAGAAGAGAAGAAAGCAGAGAGACAACATGAAAGAAGGAGAAGGCAAGTCCCGACCGCATTAGGCATTGTTGTCCATAGCCGTGGGATAACAGCATTGCGGCCCCTGGATGGTGCTGGACACTGCTGCTCACGATGAAAGGGCGAGCAGTGAACTGCAGATCGTCGTTGGCAACACGAGAAGGCAGCACGACCTTAGCGGGCGGCGATAGGTACAAAGCGCACAAAAGAAGCCTGTGGAGGGCAATAGGCATCGCCGCGACCATTCGCGGGCGGCAATAGGCATCGCCGTCTGCGATAGGCATCGCCGTCTGCAATAGGCATTGCCGTCTGCGATAGGCACATGGTGCAAGAAATAAGCTTGTGGGTGGCGACATGCATTGCCGCGGCCCTTCGCGGGCGATGATAAGCATCGCCGTCTGCGATAGGTGCGGGACACTGAAAACATGTTCACAGATGGCGATGAATATCACCGTCTGTGCTTGCGCAGGACGCCGAAGACATGCCTGTAGGCGCTGATGAGTAGGAGGAAGAGAGAAAGAGGCCTGCACGACACTACCACCGCCATGCATGGCCTCTGAGAAACACTCAGCAGAGCAGACAAAGAAAGAGAAGAAGAGAGAAAAGAAGAGAGAAAAGAAAATCAAAGAGAGAAGGGTAGAGAGAGAAAATACCTTGAAGGTGGGAGGAGTACACTCTAACTTACTCTCTCCTCTCTCTCTCTCTCTCTCTCTCCAAAGAAGAAACGTGACCCAACTCATGTTCTTGAAAAAGAATTTTTATTAATCAAAAGAGTCTCCGTGAGTCCAAGAGAGAGATTCCCCTACAATGTGAGGTAGCGTCTATTTATAGATTAGAGTTAAAACGCTGGTGGATCACCCAAAACTAACCATAATTGGTGATAATTAAGGTTTATGTGAATTTTAAAAAAAGGAAAATAGGGTGCAAAATGATTGATTTGCCTCAGCCTAAAAATTTAAAAAATTCCAAAACAGTCCCTACTGAGAAATATGGATGTTCTTGATTATTCTCGGACGATCCATTGACTATCCGGCATCCCATTGAACAAAAGATGATTTCCATTGAGCAGGACTCGATGCTACGATCATTTTGATAATAATTTTAAGCCATGAATCACACTTTAAAGGCATGATCACATAACTTGAAATTTGAATACAGTTTGAAAATTTTTGATTGATAGTGTGTCTTCATCTTGATGTTTTTTTTCGATTTCTTCGCTGAATTGCACTGAGCATGTTACCACGACCGCGTTGCAAAGAACGAGATGCGATTTGGTGCTCGAATGAAGATTTGACAATCTTGAACTTTTAGCTGGAATTTAGGATTCCGACTGCCGGAATCAGCAGTGACTTCGACTTAATCTTGTACGATATTCGACCGTTCATCACCCGCGGGGTTCTGACTAGTGATAGCCACGGACCTTACGCACACGATGCTACTGGTCTTGAGTTGATCGGGATCGCGGCACTGTGATTTGGCCGCTCGAGTGAGTGGATGTCCTGCTGATTTTATGCAATATGCGGCTTTGAATTACGAACTTCTCTCTAGCTTTTCTCCTTGCTCCGACATCGTCACAAAACGTATCACATATCAAAACCCTCGTTTCGACGAGACGAACATGCTCCAATAAGTTTGAGTGCGATCCGATCTCAAATGAGAGAGATATGGATGTCACAAGTTCACTGTTCGTGATTGTGCTTTAATGGAGTTTAGTTGCAGGGTGGCCACACGAGAATAGTATGTGGCTCCTCCTGTTTTGATCTTTTACCCATAAATTCTTCTTGAATTGTCCTTTTAAGCTGAAATTTGACCTTTGATGCTTTTCAACCGCGTCGGATCCAATGACGATGGTCTCACAGACGTTTGATGCGCCGAGAGTAGGGTTCCAATTATAGAGGTCCGTTTCAGGGTACTAGAGGCTGATTCTGCTGAAACTGTTTCTCAGTCTGCACTACTTTAGAGATGTCAAAATGTGACGAAACTTGGCAGGAGGCTTTTAGGAGTCCTTATGAAGTTCTTAACCAATTTTAAGGTCATTCTGAAACTGTCAAAATTTTCACTATTTGTCATGCTTTATTGACCGGCTTCTCTCTCATATTCCGCATCGGGGACCCATGGTGCTAAAAAATATCTTTAAACAGCATGCCCCACTGATTATTGTGCTTCAAGAGAAGCGAGAAGGATAGCATTCGAAAAATTTCTTCAGGCTTTATTCCGTTTTTCTTTCTAGCCACAGGACCATGTGAACGTCGAGGAGATTCATGCGATGTTGTAACTAGGATGTTCAGACGTTTGGATGCAATGTACAGGTCCATCCGTGGAGAATTTAGGGGAGAAGAGACTTTAAGGGATTGTCGTGGTCCTCACCCTCACGGGACTGTAGGGGTTAGTTTTTAATGTCTTCACCCTGCCTGACGAGTTTGTGACATGGAGAGATTGGTATTTATAGTCCTCACCCTATCAGACAGTACCCCAGAGGGCGATCATGTGGTCATCGTCCTCACCCTAGGGACTCTTTTTTATTTTGAGAGATCTTTTGTTCATCATCCTGACCCTCAAGGACT
Organism: Amborella trichopoda; assembly: GCF_000471905.2. Next base: position 1,359,850 of record NW_006497454.1, read on the forward strand.
CTTCTTGTTTTTGAGGGATCTTTTGTTCATCGTCCTCACCCTCAAGGACTTTTCTTGTTTTTGGAGGGATCTTTCGTTCATCGTCCTCACCCTCAATGACTCTTCTTGTTTTTGGAGGGATCTTTCGTTCATCATCCTCACCCTTAAGGACTCTTTTTTATTTTTGAAGGGATCTGTCATTCATCATCCTCACCCTCGAGGACTCTTTTTTATTTGTGGAGGGATCTTTCGGTCATCGTCCTCACCCTCAAAGACTCTTCTTGTTTTTGGAGGGATCTTTTGGTCATCGTCCTCACCCTCAAGGACTCTTTTTGTTTTTGGAGGGATCTTACGGTCATCATCCTCACCCTCAAGGACTCTCTTTGATTTTGGTGTTTGGGAGATCTTGTGAGGCTCTTACTCCCGGGTGAGCCATCTTGTATTTTTGATTGGATCCTGACAGCTAAGGATTTTGTGTGGACCTCGTTTGCCAGAATTATGCCTATTTGGCAATTGGGTGCTGGCTGAGGCTGTGATGCTGCGTCAACCTGCTTTATTGGTCCAAGCGCCCTTTGCAGGTTTTTACCTGGACTGGGGAAGTGGCACCGTAAAGATGGTTTTCACCAACCTCCTTTATTTTTGAGCTCTTTTACCCATGACCTTATGGCCATGTCCACCCCTTGTCATCCGTTTTTTTTCATGGTGCCCTTTTGGTTTTTTCACCATGCTCGTGCTTTTATTGTCATGGAACTCGTTTACTCATGGTTTCGTGACCATGCCCACCCTTCATTTTTACTCCTGGCGTTCCCTTGTCTAGGTATATACCATGCCCATTTTTTTTTCCCTCTATTTGTTTTCTTTTTTTTTGTGGTAATGCCTTCGGGATCTGTGCGAAACCTTTTAACGTCATGCGGGCAGGACGTGCACTACGGTTTAAACTCATATAGCTTGATCATAGTGGTGATGGATGGCAGTCTGTTGAGGCCATGGAGTGAGTATGGTGGTGGTTTTGACTCAATTTGGGAAGATGGCACGGGACTGTCTGCGAGGGATGAATGATGTATGAATGGAAGGCGAAAAGTGGTGACCCACTAGCTAACGGTGAGTATGGATGGCGGGATGGTTTGCCATTAAGTAAGCATGGGTGAGACTCACTGGAGAATGATGAATGGTAATGGAGGAAGATGGATTTACTGGGGAGGTGTTGAAGGTGATGCACGCACACAGAGGGTTCGGTTAAGGAAGACGTGCGAGAAGATGTACGTAAAGGGCACATGTGCATGTGTGAGGGCGCGTTTAGGGTCATGCCTCTGGGACACATGCAAAGCAGTTTAACGTCATACAGCTAGGATGTGCATTATAGTTTAAGGTCATATAGCTTGGACAGTGGTTATGTAGTTTAAAGTCATGTAATTAGGACTATGCAGTTTAAGGTCGTGCTTACTAGACCTCCGCTAAAGTTTAAGGTCATATAGTTTGGACCATGTAGTTTAGGGTCATGCAGCATGGACCATTGTGTGGGTCGTCGTATAAGTAAAGCTCTGTGGGGGGATAGAGAGGCTCGACGAGAAGCGGACTTACTGGGGATTAATGGGGGTAAATATGACTCCTCAGGGATAATGTGCAATGGCATGCATGTCATTCCGCTGAGAATGGCAAAGACTAGAGCACAGATGACCCCACGGTGATTTGAAGAGATAAGAATGACCCTAACTCTACTGGGGATAATGGGCTGCAATATGGATGTGACTCCTATTGGGGATGAGGGACAGTAGCCTGCATGTAGCTCAATTGGGAATGACAGTCTGGAGCACATGTGTAACCCCATTGGGGAAAGTGGTAGAATACACCAGGTGGAGAGCTGTGTCCATTTCACAGTTTAAAGTCATGCGCATAGACTATTTGTCACGCCATTTAACATCTTGCTACAGGGACGTGCATTACAGTTTTAAGGTCTTGTAGCTTGGACCATGGCTATGCAGTTTAAAGTCATGCGGCTAGAACCATGCAGTTTAAGGTCATGCAACTAGACCTCCGCTATAGTTTAAGGTCATAGAGTTTGGACCTCAAATCTGTAGTTTAAAGTCATGCAGCTAGGACCATGCAGTTTAAGGTCATACAACTAGACCTCCGTTACAGTTTAAGGTCATATAGTTTAGACCATGCAATTTAGGGTCGCGCACCTAGACCGTAACGTGGTAAGGGAATGTGACTCCATGGGTCACAGAGCCGTAACTGAAGACTTGACTCGCTGAGGAAATGATGGCTGTGGTGCAGAGAATGTGCTCGCTAGGGATGCAGAACGATGGTCCAGATGGGAGTGCCATAGCATGCACACGATGCCAGGTTTTGAATGACGCACGTGGTGTTAGGTCCTTGATGCAGCGTATGCGGCGTTGGGCCTTTGGTGAGGCATACAATGTTATCTTTTGGTGAAGCGTAGGACGATAGCTTCTTGTGAAGCGCATGGCGATAGCTTTTAGTGAAGTGCATGGCAATAGCTTCTAGTGAAGCGCACGGCGATAACTTCTTGTGGCGCACACGATGAGAGCTTCTTTAGTAAAGCACGTGGCGATAATCATGAGTAAGGCACGCAACGCTAAGCCTTAGGGAAGGGCATGGCGTTAGCATCGCACGGTGTTAAGGCATAGCAATAGCAATAGACAGTAGCACGCTCATGAGGCACAAGCGGTAGTGATCGCATTCGGGCGTCGATCTTGACCCACCTCAGCATGGACTTATCGCTGTCTGAAGACGAGGACTCGAGCATCATTTCGAGCTTGAGGGGGGCATTTTGTGTAACCCTCTTCTGCAAAAGGGGGTAAAACCCCATTTTACTATTTCACCTTCGGTAAAATAGTGAAGAGAGTTTTAGAGAGAGAGAGCTTCCATCGAGAGACTTTCGGCAACAGCTTCCAACAAAAACCCACAGTATACAGGTGTTTTGAAGCTCTTCAATGAGTCAGGAACCTTTGCGGAGTGCTTGTGAAAGTTTTCAGAGAGTGGATAGGCTTCTCGAACAGGGAACAAGGAGCCTTCAAGAAGAAGAAGGGAGCCTGGTGAAGTTGCAAGCTTTGCAGAGGAGCTTCAGCGAGCACCAGGGAATTAAAAAGGATGAGAGAGGCAAACCAGGGGTCACCGACTAATCTCGAGAGCCCTCGGTAATTTCTTGGTGGTCTTGTGGTAACCGGCAGGTTGCAGAGGCCTCGAGGACACCAGGGAATAAAACAGGGACCGTTGGCGCTTGCACAGTGTTTTTCGGTGACCTCACGACGTCTTTGCGATTTCTGTCAGGAGGTCAAACAGTGGTTCTGTTAGAAGCTCAGTGATTTTGCAAAAGGTAGAGGATTGCGAAGAAGGGATAAAGAAACCCGTAGGGTCACAGGGTGTGACGACCCAAAATTTTCCCTGCCAGTTGGAAGGCATGGCAGGATAGGAAGGTTAGAAGAACTAGTGTCAGATGGATTTGTGTGAAGAGGCCAGCGCCGGTAGGAAGAGCCAGCGCTGGGTGGATTTGTGTGAAGAGGCCAACGTCGGGTGAGTTGGAGAAGAGGTCAGCGTCAGTTGGAAGAGCCAACATCGGGTGAGTTGGAGAAGAGGCCAGTGTCAGTTGGAAGATCTAGTGTTGGGTGGATTTGTGTGTAGCGCCGGCTGTGTCTCTGACATGCATGAGTTGTGTATACCACTTCTTATATGCATGCTAATTGAGTGCCACATGTCCAGATGTTACAGTCCTTTGATGACACTTGGCCAACCACCTCAGCCCAAGAGTACTTAAGCCCCCTTCCTCACCTGTGCCACTCATTCTTACTTCATTTACCTCTCTCTAAGATGCAAGGTGGGAAGAAGTGACTGTTGGTTGGCAGCCATAGTTGGGTGAGTGAGAACTGTGAGGAGAGGAGTGGAGAAGACACCATTGTTGTTAAGGTAAGTGGATCCGTCACCATTGCATGATAGTCGTAAGGATGTATGGAATTTATGCATGCAAAATGAGAATGAAAGTGTATGTGATGTAAGAAAGTCCTTTGCCTTTTTATTTAGAAATTGGGGCTCTTGTTCAATGGTAATAGTGAATGTCAAGAATGAATGCATGATTCTTAGATTATGTAAGAACTGCATGCTATGCATGATTTTGTGTGTGTTCACATTGAGAGAGAAGGGTTGTTATTATGTGCCTCACCATGAAATGAAGATCAAGGAATGTATTCTTGAGATATGTTGTATGCCACTGTGAAATTCCAGAAGTTTTCATGTTCTTGTAGGAGGCTTTTGAATAGCCAAATGGGGTCCGGTTGAGCTCAACCACCCCCATTGGAAAGATATACGAGCCTAGTAAAATGTTTGTTTTTCCCATTGATGAAATTATTTACAAAAATGAAGTTATATTTTAAAATGGGAAGGTATATCATTAGTATCTGTTTTCCTGGATTTTTCATTACTACCACTGTGTCACTGATTTTAGCTAACCAAATGAAGTTTATTTTGAGCCAAACTATAGCCATTTGAAATATCTTTTAATGAGATAAACTTTCATGAAAGAAATTATTTTGAAAAGCTTCCTAGATTGAAAGTTTTACTTTGTTTTATGAAGGTATGTCACTGTGGGCAGTATTGATAAAAATCTGAACTATCACCTTGTTTACCATGAATTTTCGAACCACCAAATGGAATCCAAATTCTTTCAAGTTTGATTTGTTAGAAAGATATACGTCTTGGCTTAAACTTTTATTTTGAAACTGTCACAAGTTGTCTTATGGTTTGAATGCTATAATGATTTGAAATAGGATACATTGCTGTCCACTATACACAGCAGGGGGTAGTTAGTTAACCCTCATTTCCTTGAACCTTTTAGAGGTCAAACGGAATCCTGTTGTCTTTGAACCACTCCCAAGCGAGGGATAGGTGTGTTTGGTACCAAATTGATTTTGGAATCATCTTCAAACTCTAAAATGTCCAAACGTTAGGACCCCAATTGTGAGCTCTAATGCGCATGCATGATAATGAAGTTATGCTTTGCTATGACATGGAAGTGTGATTATGATGATTTCCCTGTTGCAATATGAATTGCATGATTTTAATAATGCTTATGCTATATGTGAATGGATACCTACTGTGTGAATGCAGGTATCATGATGCTTATGCTATATGTGAATGGATACCTACCGTGTGAATGATGGTATCATGAAGCTTATACTACATGTGAATGGATACCTATTGTGCGAATGATGGGATCATGATGCTTATACTATATGTGAATGGATACCTACTGTTTGAATGATGGTATGATGAAGCTTATGCTATATGTGAATGGATACCTATTGTGTGAATGATGGTATCATGATGCTTATGCTATATGTGAATGGATACCTAATGAGTGAATGATGGTATCATGATGCTTAGTGTTATGTGTGAAAGGGTACCGACTATGTGAATGATGGTACCAGCAGCTGCGATGCTATTATGTTATGTGAAAGGGCACCTACTGTGTGAATGATGGTGCTGGTAGCTGCGATTTTTTCCTGACTTCCCATGATAGGATGGGACTTAGGATGTGAGTAGTTGGGAGGGTCACGCCTCCCAGATCTATGTGGACACTACACAGTGGGTCATCTAACGATAGTGTAACGCCCTCTCGCCAAAAGGGTGCAAGGAGAGGGTAGTGTCTTGCAAGGACTCCACCTATCAAAAATCCGAAAGCGCGCTAGGGATGTGTGTGTGTGTAAGGGCCTTACAAAGTGGGTCGTCCACTTGTCATGGTTCACCCTGCCAAGTGAAGGTAGAAGTCCCAAGTTTAGGATTGGTTTAGCCTGACCGATGTGGCTTCTACTTCAGGAGTAGATATATTTGTTTGCCTTACTTATTTAAGCTTTCTGCATGAGCTTTTAACATAAATTGTGATCTGCTATCTTTATTACTCTACTTTAAGAAATGTGATTGTGACTTATGCATTATATATATTGAACTACCTTTCTCAAATTTTTTAGTGTTAAGGAGCATGTTGAGGGACTTTATTTGATACATGTGTATATATACATATATGTGTGTTGCGTATTTGTTATCACTATCATGCTAGTTGGAATGCAATGGTGTAGATCTGCTTGCTGGGCTGTTAGCTCATTGCATCTTATTTTCATAATTGTAGAGTGAAGAGTGTTGATACCTGTGCGTAAGGTGGGTGACCATTGGGTATTTGAAGCTTGAAGTTGAGAGGTTAAAAAGCCGTCCTTTGAAACTTTCATTGTAAGTTTGGATGTCTTAGTATTGTGTGGTGTACCTCATTTTGTGTATTTTGGGTCAGTAGTGCCAAGAAGGAGTTGTAAAGAATTTTTAACATCGAATGTATGAGATAGCTATACTTTTGAATTGTTCTTTGTTTGATGAATGATTTTATTCTAATTTTCTTTCATGGTTTTCTCTTGATTCAGCGTTTTCATGCATTGAGCCACTCCACTTGAGTGACGTTTGCGACCTCTGGTCATGATCCCGCACTCTGCCACTCTCCAGCAGGGGTCAAGGGGTGGGGTTGTGACAGTTATGGTATCAGAGCAGCCAGGTTAGGATTCTTGGCCTAAGGGGTCTTAAGAGTGTCTGTTGGGTAGTTTTGATAGACTAGTAACTAGGTGTTTCTGTTTTAGGTTGGAGATGCTGAGGACTCGTACTGGGGTTGTGACAGTTATGGTATCAGAGCAGCCAGGTTAGGATTCTTGGCCTAAGGGGTCTTAAGAGTGTCTGCTGGGTAGTTTTGTTAGACTAGTAACTAGGTGTTTCTGTTTTAAGTTGGAGATGCTGAGGACTCGTACTACCAATGAGAGTTCAAGTAAAGGGAGCATCGAGGCCTTCGGTGAGCTCGCAAGAACTTTGGAGGCGTTGACACAAGTGTTGAGAGAAGCTAGGCTGGCCCCTTCTACCCCTGCCCCTGATATGAATGATAGTACTCTGATAGAAAGGTTCTGGAGGATGGCACCTCCAAGCTTTGTAGGGCATTAGGGGAGTAGAAAAAGCTGAGAGATGGAGAAGGTAGATAGAAAATATCTTTGAAGTTCTAAATTGCACCGACGAGTAGAAAGTCAGGCTGGGTACCTTTATGCTCGAAGGAGAAGCTGAGCATTGGTGGAGCACAATAAAACAGTTGCGGGAAGGGTCAGAAGTTGTGACTACTTGGGAGAGTTTTCTAGAAACCTTTTATAAGAAATACTTCCCGGACTCTGTAAGGGAATGAAAGGAGGTAGAATTCATAAAGCTGCAATAGGGGTCTGTTGAGCAATATGCAGCGAAATTTGCTGAACTCTCCATATATGAGCCGGATATTATTAGAACTGAGGCCCAAAAGGCTATAAACTTTGAGAGGGGCCCTAGGCCCGACATAAGAAGAAGGATTATTGCAGCAAACCTTAAGACCTTTGCCCTGCTACTGGACCTGGTCCTAAAAATGGAGAGGGATGATGACGAATTTCGGGCAAGAAGAGATTGAAAGTTGGGTGTCACCCAGTCTGAGAGTTTAAAGAAGACAAGACACCCCCGAAGAAGAGAGTGGAAGAGGTGCAACAATCAAGGTGGTGTCAGGATCCCGGGGGTTGTCCCAAATGATGTAAGGGGCAACTGACACCTAATTTGCCCTCATTGTGGATCGGGAAACCATACGGTGGCAGAATGCTTTAGAAAGACCAAGGCCTACTTCCGATGCGGTAAATTGGGCCATTTAATTAAAGACTGCCTTATCAAAGGATCAAATGACAAACTAAGAGTTCAAGGGAGGGTGTTCGCCCTGATTGAGCAAGAAACCAAGGCATCAACCTCTGTGATTCGAGGTACACTTTCTGTGTGTAGAATTGAAGTAAGAGTTTTAATTGATCCTGGTTCGTCCCATTCATTTGTTGCACTACACTTTGCATGTCATTTGAATGTTAAACCTGTACGACTTGTTTGAACTTTGATAGTATGTACGCCTATGAGAGAATCAATAGAAACTGATACTATATATAAACAGTGTGGGATTGTGATTGAGGGGCATTTGTTGCCTATAGATCTGATACTTTTGAATATTCAGAATTTTGATATTATTTTGGTTATGGATTGGTTTTCTACCCACTATGCTACAGTGAGCTGTTTTGGTAAGACTGTAAGTTTTAGATGCCCGAATCAACCTGAACTACATTTTAAGGACATTACGGATGTTTCTTCTTTACACATCATCTCATCCCTTCGGGCCCCTCGATTGTTGGCCAAAATGTGTATTGGATACTTGGCTTATGTAGTAGGAAATCGGGAGAGAGAATATCCAGTGGTCTTCCCTAAAGAGTTAACTTCTCTGCCCTCGACTAGAGAGGTTGAATTTGAAATAGAGGTGGCCCCTGGTATTACTCCTATTTCTAAGGCACCTTATAGGATGGCCCCAACTGAGTTAAAAGATCTAAAGGAACAATTGCAGGAATTGTTAGATAGGGGGTACATCTGACCTAGCGTGTCACCATGGGGTGCACCAGTTCTATCTGAATGATTTTGTGGTGGCCTTTATTGATGATATTTTGGCGTATTCCAAGAATCAGAAAGGTCATGAGCAACATTTAAGAATGGTTCTTCAGACTATAAGAGCGGAAAAGTTGTATGCTAAGCTTAATAAGAGTGAGTTCTGGGGTTTGCAGTTGATCCTTGTAAGATTGAGGCTGTGCTTAAATGGGAAAGACCAATGAACGTATCTGAAGTTCGTAGATTCCTAGGATTGGTGGGGTATTACAGGCATTTTGTAGAGGGATTCTCGAAGATAGCACTTCCCCTAACTTGCGTAACCCAAAAGGAAGTCAAGTTTGCATGGTCTGATAACTGCAAGATAAGTTTTCAAGAATTGAAGAAAAGATTAACTACAGCCCCAATATTGACCTTGCCTGAGGGGAATGAAGATTTTGTAGTTTATACTGATGCCTCACACAAAGGGCTTGGGTGTGTATCGATGCAAAGGGAAAATGTTATAGCCTATGCCTCTAGGTAGTTAAAGCCTTATGAATAGAACTATCCCACCCATGATTTGGAACTGGCAGCGGTGGTTTTTGCCCTAAAAATTTGGAGAAATTATTTGTATGAAACTTAATGTAAAGTTTTTACCGATCATAAGAACTCCAAATACTTGTTTTCTCAGAAAGAATTGAATATGCGACAAAGAAGACGGATGGACTTGCTCAATGATTATGATTGTACCATCAACTACCATCCGGGTAAGACCAATGTTGTGGCAGATGCTTTAAGTAGGAAGCCGGTGGTGTCAATGGCTTACTTGATGGTCCAAGAGATGAAGCTACTAGAAGACGTAGTAGAGTGGCATCCAGCTCTACCCCTTGATGCTGGGAAAGGAATAATTTCATGCATGAGAATAGAACCACATCTTTTTCAGCAAATCCTGGTAGCACAAACAGAGGATCCTTAGTTCATAAAATTTTTCGAGGAAAGAAAATCGAATGGTAAGGGGGACTTTGTCTTGAGTAGTGAAGAAATGTTGAGATTCAAAGGGAGGGTTTGTGTTCCTAACAATGAGAAGGTAAAAAGGGATATTTTAGAAGAGGCACATCACACCCGTTATTCAGTGCATCCAAGAAGCACAAAGATGTATTAGGATCTAAAAAGAGTCTTTTGGTGGAATAACATGAAGAGAGAGATAGCACAATTTGTTTCCAAGTGCTTAACCTGTCGATAAGTGTAAACTGAACATCAGAAACCTGCAGGACAATTACAGACCTTACCTGTGCCAGAATGAAAGTGGGACCAACTAACTATGGACTTCGTCTCCGACCTACCAAGATCAAGTTTGAGGCACGATAGTATGGGTCATTGTAAACTGGCTCACTAAAGCTCCTCATTTCTTGCTGGTCCGTACTACTTATACCATGGATAAGTTGGCCCAATTATACATCAAAGAGATTGTAAGACAGCATGGGGTGCATGTTAGTATTATGTCCGACAAAGACTCCAGATTTACTTCAAGGTTTTGGAACAGCCTGCAGTAGGCTATGGGGACCAAACTCACTTTCAGTACAGCTTTCCATCCCTAGACTGATGGACAATTCGAAAGGACTGAACATACCCTAAAATATATGTTGAGGGCTTGTGTTTTAAATTTCAAGGGAAACTGAGATGATCACTTGCCCTTGATAGATTTTGCTTATAACAACAGTTTCAAGGCCAATATCTAGATGGCGACTTTTGAGGCATTGTATGGAAGGAAGTGTAGATCGCCCATATGTTGGGATGAGGTCAGTGAGAGAAGACTATTGGGACCCGAGATTGTTCAAATGACCTCAGAAAAGATCGCTTTAATTCAGGAAAGATTTAGAATGGCTCAAAGTCGGCAAAGGAGTGCCAACAATCAGAGAAGGGAACTTGAATTTGTGGTAGGTGATCAGGTTTTTCTAAAAGTATCACCAACTAAGGGCATAATGAGATTTGGCAAGAAGGGGAAACTAAGTCCATGATTTATTGGACCCTTTGAGATTTTAGAAAGGATTGGAGTCGTGGCATATCGATTGGCCCTACCTCCCGAGTTGGGTAATGTTTATAACTTGTTTCATGTGTCATTATTAAGAAAGTGTCGGCCCGATCCATCCCACGTCCTAAAGTATGAACCAAGCCCGATCAGGGAGATTCTAGATAGAAGAGTCTAGATATTGCGTCACAGGAGATTCCTCTAGTCCGGGTTTTATGACAGTATCACTCGAGGGAAGAATCAACGTGGGAGCGAGAAAATGAAATCCGGGCCTTGTACCACCATTTATTAAACTAACGATTTTGAGGAAAAAATCTATTTTTAGCGGGGGGATGGTGTGATGACCAAAAAGTTTCCCGATAGTTAGAAGGCATGGCGGGATAGGGAGGTTGTAAGAGCCAGTGCCGAGTGGATTTGTGTGAAAAGGCCAGCACCGATTGGAAGAGCTAGCACCGGGTGGATTGTTGTGAAGAGGCTAGCGCAGGTTGAGTTGGAGAAGAGGCCAGCACCGGTTGAAAGAGCCAGCGCCAGGTGGATTTCTGTGTAGCGTTGGCTGTGTCTCTGACATGCATGAGTTGTCTTTGCCACTTATTATATGCAAGTTAATTGAGTGCTACCTGTCTAGATTTTACATTCTTTTGGTGACACTTGGCCAGCCACCTCAACCCAAGACTACTTAAGCCCTTTTCCTCACCTGTGCCACTCATTCTTACTTCATTTCTCTCTCTAAGACACAAGGTGAGAAGAAGTGACTGTGGGTGAGTGAGAACTGTGAGGAGAGGAGTGGAGAAGACACCATTATTGTTTATGTAAGTGGATCCATCACCATTGCATGATAGTCGTAAGGATGCATGGAATTTACGCATGCAAAATGAGAATGAAAGTGTATGTGATGTAAGAAAATCCTTTGTCTTTTTATTTAGAAATTGGGGCTCTTGTTCAATGGCAATGGTGAATATCAAGAATGAATGCATGATTCTTAGATTATGTAAGAAATGCATGCTATGCATGATTTTGTGTGTGTTCACATTGTGAGAGAAGGGTTGTTATTATGTGCCTCACCATGAAATGAAGATCATGGAATGTACGCCTGAGACATGTTTTATGCTACTGTGAAATTCCAGAAGTTTGCATATTCTTGTAGGGGGCTTTTGAATAGTCAAATGGGGTCCAGTTGACCTCAAACCTACCCCATTTGGAAACATATATGAGTCTAGTAAAATGTTTGTTTTTACCCATTGCTGAAATTATTTGTAAAAATGAAGTTATATTTAAAAATGAGAAGGTATATCATTATTGTCTGTTTTCCTGAATCATTCATTAATACCACTGTGGTCTCTAGTTTTAGCTAACCAAATGAAGTTTATTTTTAGCCAAACCACAGCCATTTGAAATATCTTTTAATAAGATAAATTTTCATGTAGAAACTAATTTGAAAATGTTTCCTAAATTAAATGTTATACTTTTTTTATGAAGGTATGTCACTGTGGGCAGTGTCGATAAAAGTCAGACCTACCGCCTTGTTTACCACGAATTTTCGATCCACCAAATGGAATCCAAATTCTTTCAAGTTTGGTTTGTTAGAAATATATACGTCTTGGCTTAAAATTTTATTTTGAAACTGTCACAAGTTGTCTTAAGGTTTGAATGATATAATGATTTGAAATAGGGTACGTTGCTGTCCACTGTACACAGTAGGGGACAGTTAGTTAACCCTCATTTCCTTGAACCTTTAAGAGGCCAAACAAAATCTTGTTTTCTTTGAACCACTCTCAAGTGAGGGATAGGTGTGTTTGGTACCAAATTGATTTTGGAATCATCTTCAAACTCTAAATGGTCCAAAAGTTAGGACCCCAATTGTGAGCGCTCGTGCACATGCATGATAATGAAGTTATGCTTGCTATGACATGACAGTGTGATTATGATGATTGCCCTGTTGCAATATGAATTGCATTATTTTAATAATGCTTATGCTATATGTGAATGGATACCAATTGTGTGAATGATGGTATCATGATGCTTATGCTATATGTGAATGGATATCTGTCGTGTGAATGATGGTATCATGACTCTTATGCTATATGTGACTGGCTACCTACTGTGTGAATGATGGTATCATGATGCTTATGCTATATATGAATGGATACCTATTGTGTTAATGATGGTATAATGATGCTTATACTATATGTAAATGGATACCTATTGTGTGAATGATGGTATCATGATGCTTATGCTATATGTGGATGGATACCTACTGTTTGAATTATGGTATCATCATGCTTATGCTATATTTGAATGGATACCTATTGTGTGAATGATGGTATCATGATGCTTATGCTATAAGTGAAAGGGTACATACTATGTGAATGATGGTACTGGCAACTACGATGCTATTATGTTATGTGAAATGGCACCTACTATGTGAATGACGGTGCTGGAAGCTACGATTTTTCCTTGACTCCCCCCGATAGGACAAGACTCCGGATGTGAGTAGTTGGGAGGGTCGTGCCCCCAGATCTATGTGGGCAATACACATTGGGTCATCTAGTGGTAGTGTAACGCCCTCTCGCCAAAAGGGCGCAAGGAGAGGGTAGTGTCTTGCAAGGCCTCTGCCTATCAAAAACCCAAAAGCATGCTGGGGATGTGTGCGTGTATGAGGGCCTTATGAAGTGGATCATCTACTTGTCATGGTCCACCCTCCGAAGTGAGGGTAGAAGTCCCAAGTTCAGGATTGGCTTAGCCAGACCGATGTGGCTTGTACTTCAGGAGTAGATAGATCTGTTTGCCTAACTTATTTACTAATTTTGCATGAGCTTTTAACTGAAATTGTGATCTGCTGTCTTTATTACTCTATTTTAAGAAAGGTGATTGTGACTTATGCATTATATATATTGAACTTCCTTTCTCACATTTCTATTAGAGTGTTGAGGAGCATGTTGAGGGACTTTATTTGATACATATGTATATGTACGTATATGTGTGTTGCGTATTTGTTATCACTATCATGCTAGTTGAAATGTATTGGTGTAAATCTGCTTACTGGGTTGTTAGCTCATTCCATTTTATTTATATAATTGTCGAGCGAAGAGTGTTGATACCTATGCGTAAGGTGAGTGACCATTGGGGGATTTGAAGCTTGAAGTCGAGAGGTTAAAAAGCCGTCCTTTGAAGACTTTCATTGTATGTTTGGATGTCTCAGTATTGTGTGGGGTCCCTCATTTTGTGTATTTTGGGCTAGTAGTGCCAAGTAGGAATTGTAAAGACTTTTTAACATCGGATGTATGAGATGATTGTACTTTTGAATTGTTCTTTGTTTGATGAATGGTTTTATTCTAGTTTTATTTCGTGGTTTTCTCCTGATTCCTCATTTTCATGCGTTGAGCCACTCCCCCCTGAGTGACGTTCGTGACCTTCGGTCACGATGCCACACTCTGTCGCGTTCTAACAGGGGTCAGAGGGTGGGGATGTGACATAGGGAGATTTCTGCGAAGATTCTAGTGGTTTCCCTTGATATTCTTGACCATCGGTAAGTGGAAAGAATAGGGTCAAAAGGGGGTCCCCGGTGGATGGAGAAGTGTTTCTAGCGAGAAGAGGAAACGCCGGTAGGGGCCTGAAGTGTCGCAAGCCTGTAACGGTCGGGGAGGCGAAGGGTCGTGAGACAACGAACGATCACCCTTCGCACGAGCGGTGACAGGCCACGTAGTGAGTTTTAGGTGGTGTCCCCAGATTTCAAGGGACATGTTGTGCCGAACATGTGATCCATGTGAACAACTTGAGCATAGCTGGTGTTAGCCCACCTTTGCCTGCATCAGACATCGCTACATCTTGGACCTCATGTGGTGCTACTGCTTTACTTCGGTAGACGACGATAGCCCCTTTAGTCATGAGACTGTGATAGTCCTGCCTTATGAGCACGGCGATAGCCTCTTTAGTCGTGAGACTGTGATAGTCCTGCCTTCTGCGCATGACGATAGCCTCTTTAGTCATGCGACGATGATAGCCCTTATAAGAGCAGCTGACGTTATGGCTTAAGTGACCAGCCGATGATACGGCCTTGCGAACACAGCCGGCGCTATGCCTTAGCGTTTTGTAGACAGCCTTACGCAGCCCCTTAGTGACTTGAGCTCGACAGTGAAGTATTTGCTCTATCTTCATGGCCTAGCCTTCAAGGGCCATTCTTGACATAAAGAACCACCCACGAGTAGGGGAGCTTGACACCAATGAATTCACCGATGAAATCTTGGTGAGGGGTGAGCCAATCTGGCTCACCGAGGCTTCGTGTTAACCAAGGTGGCCTTTGAGCGTCACTTTTGCTAGTGACCCACCCCGTCTGCTTTGAGGTTAGAGAAGACAACGACGGGAATGTAAGAAGAGAAGAAGGGGTAGGCCTCTTCCATTGTTTGCAGAGGAACATATCCCTAAGCAAGGACTTGCTGACCCTAGGAAAGAGGATGGTGAAGACCCCAGGCTTGAACTGGGCTTCTGCTAGTCTCCGAGTGCAAGGGGAGCACTAGTACCTAAAAGGGTACTCTTCCTGGATCATAAGTGATAAGCTGATACCGGGCCATTCTTAAGCGCGCTTCCCTACTAGCTGCCATTCAGTGCTCGACAGGATACTATGACCGTTGCTCGAATACGGTCAAGGTGCTATTGGAAACCTGGAGCCATGTTAGTAACACATGGCTGCTTGGTCATTGGTGGGCTCCCACTCATCGGCACTATGTATGATGAGTTCGTGCCCCGAACTCGTTCATTTTTTGAGGTGAACGTGTCAGGAAAGAAGACCCGCCAGCTGGAGTACAAGAGTTATTTGGGGTTTACCAGTAGCTCTACTCTGAGTCCAAGCATGGATGTGTCTCCTTCACCAAGTGGGTGGCATTCTTCTATGGAGACTATAAGGATGAGGTCGTCCAAGCCCAAGAAGAAAGGGGAAGGCATCCATGAAGGGAACTCCTCCAGTATTTGAACTTCATAATGGAAATGACCACATCTTCTTTGCGGCGTACCTGGTACTCTTCTTGTGCAAGTTCGCTCTCCCCGGGAGAGCAGATACTATATGTCCAGGCACTTTCTATGTAGCCTACGACATAGCGAGGAGGCGAGAGTATGCGCTCGCACAACCAGTCTTATGTAGCATCTACTACGGCTTGGGAGCTATGTCCAAGGGAAAAGCCTATTAAGGCGATGAAGGAGGAAACAACATAGTGCATGGCAAAGCCTTCCCAGAGGACTTCAAGACACCTTCCCCCTTCCACTATGTGTATGGCTGGCTTGGGGCTTACTTCCCCAACACCTACCTCAGAAATGGGGTGTTGGAGGAAATAATGTACCCGTTTCTCCTGAAGATTGTTAAAAAGAAACCAATCCTCCATACTCCTGGTCATGCATGTAGCTTGTTCTATAATGACCACCTTCATATGAGTAGACCCACCTTCCCAGTACGAAACCTCACAGATTGCGCTTTTGTTGATGAGCTGGGTAAGAGCCTGAATGGTGCTCTTACCACTCATAAGGAGCTGATATTCATGTTGAGTGTTAAAGGTAGGGTTCTACCCTATCTTACCATCCATAGTGTCAAGCTTGAGGGGTATTTCCCTCATTGATTTACCCGACAGCACGGGATGGACCAAGGGCATCCATTCTTGATATTCTTTGAGAAGCGGTATAGCAAAATCAGGCGCAGGAAGAAAGACCAGCTTGGGACCCATCATGAGACCGGCTCCCGAGGCACATTCACACAGCTTGGGCCAGGTGTTGGAGTTCACTGAGATCAACAAGTATGCGCTCCATATTTTGGCAGAATAGTGCGACCGACTGAGGCCTACGAAGCTGGTGGCGGATCACCAGTAAGGGGTATTGGGAAGCCAGCCACCCCTGAAAAGGGGAGCACTCCCACTGGAGCCAGGACACGCGGTAGAGGAAGATGGCGATGACTCCTTCGTTGGGGGAGATATTCACCCTGGGCTCCCCTGGAACTGACGCGATGTTGGGCTGCCTCGCCAAATTGCCGTGGACAAGTCTCTGCCACGGTTTCTCAATATGGAGAAGAAGATAGAGAGCATTTTTGACAACCTCTCTGCTATTTTCAAATGGAAGGAGGGCCGCAAAGTGCTGGTGTATGCAGAGCGCCAGGTCCAGGATTTGAAAAAGTTGATAGGGAGCGGCCCTCACAACAAACTAGGCATTGGCACTCCTCAAAAGGGTGTTTTTGAGACTGTTGTGCCTTCTCAAGTGAAGGGGAAGAAGAGGAAGCGGGCTGCCTCGGCCGTTCCTCATGCACCAGATCCTTGGGCTCCGAAGCGTAAGGGGCTCAAACTTCCAGTGGTTCGGGAACTGGAAGATGGTTCTTCACCGGTTGCTTTCTCGGAGTCCTACGTGTCTCGTGTTATTTCTACATCGCTCTCTACTCTTGAGGATTCATCTTCCCTTTCACCTGAGCCCCCCTCTAGCTCTTTGGAGACTCAGGTTGGTGCTTTAGATCCCACTGCACCCATCGACAATGCCTTCGATCAAGAAGTGATGTCCGTGGTTGAGAGGGAGGGCCCAGTCTCGATGGAGATCAACGGGGCTGATGAGGCCAACCTTTATAAGGCAATCGAGGCGGAGAAAGCCTCTGAGGCCCAGAAGGTTGTTGCGCCTACCGAGGTAGAGGGTGCAAGCATGGAAGCGGAAGCCCTAAGCTCTGTTCGGGAATAAGGGCTCATGGTCATAGAGGAGGCTGGGGCTTCAGAGACGGAAGAAGGGTTACCCAAGCAGTAGGAAATTGCTGCTCCAAGTGATGTAGCTGTAGGGGTTGCAGAGGTAGGACATCCTCAGAGGGCTAGTCTTAAGGGCCAAAAAACGGTAGCCCCAGTGGGTGATGAAGGGGTAGAGGACCCTATAGCCATGGAAGCGGCGGGCATGGCAGAAGAAACGATAGCTGAAATGGCTGCCCTAGAGGACAAAGGCGAAGAAGGAGAGGGGACAATAAAGCTACTCTTCGGGGCAATACCGTGAAAAGAGAAGAAGACCCCTTGCCTCGACTACCAGCCGCTACAATCGACCAAGGCTCACCACACTATTGACCTCTCCTCCCCCTCAAAAAAAAAAAGAGAAGAAAAAAGAAAGAAGCCAAGCGTGTTGACAACCACTGTGAGTAAAAATAAAAGAGCTTCACGTGGACATAGCCAAAAAGACTATGGGTAAAATCGCCCAACAAAAAAAAACAAGGGAATGGTAAGGGTACCATGAGTAAAAATAACAAGGGGGGCATGGCCATGAAGCCATGAGTAAAAGAGTCTTCAAAAAATCCAGGCATGGCGAAAACCCGCAAAGGGCGTCATGAGTAAGAGCGAAAATCAACAGGTGGATGAGGCCTTGAAGTGATGGGTAAAAATGCCCCAACAAAGGGTATGGTGAAAACCATTTTGCTGGTGCATATCCCCTCAGTCTAGGTGAAAACCAGCAAAGGGTGCCTGCACCAAACCTCCTTCGGGCCAAACCTCCTCAATTTTTCCCCAATTCCTTCCAAAAAAAAAACTCTGGCCCCAGTGACTTCCAAAAAAAAAACTCTGGCCTCAGTGCATTCCAAAAAAAACTCCAGCCCCAGTGCCTTCCAAAAAAAAAAAACTTCGGCCCCAGTGCCTTCCAAAAAAAAAAAAACTTTGGCCTCAGTGCCTTTCAAAAAAAACTCTGACCCCAATGCCTTCCAAAAAAAAACTTCGACCCCAGTGCCTTAAAAAAAAAAAAAAACTCCAACCTCAGTGCCTTCAAAATTTTTGGCCCTAGTGCCTCCTTTTTTTATCTCTTGCCTTAGTGCTGCCTCCTTATTTTCGATGCCGGAGCTTTAAGGCTTTGGTGCCACCCTTTTATCCCGGGCCTTAGTGCCGCCACAAAAAGAAAAATCCTCTCCTCCTCTTCTCTTCTATCAAGCTCTTCCAGCCAGCGTGAAGTCCCCTAAAATGGGATCGCCTTAGAGGCCAACCTCCTATCAAGCCTGAGCAATTTGGGACGCACCGTGAAACCACCGACTTGGCCAGTAGGATGTAAGCTAAAGAGGTACCTTGCCTGCCGTTCTTCTCATCAAACTTCAACATCCAAGGTGAAGTCCCCTAAAATGGGACCGCTTCTGAGGCCATCCTCCTATCACGCCTGAACAATCAAGAAGTGTCGAGAAACCCCGAGCCAGGCTAGTAGGGCGTAAGCCAAAGAGGTACCTTGCTTGCCTTTTCTTCCTCCACTAGCCTTCAAGCATCCAAGGTGAAGTCCCCTAAAATGGGACCGCCTCAAAGGCCATCCTCCTATCACGTCTGAACAATCGGGATGCACCAAGAAAGCCCCAGCTAAGCCAGTAGGGCATAAGCCAAGAGGAACCTTGTTTGCTCCTGCCATTTCTATTTGGATATGAATAAAGCTTATAAGAAGGGCCCCCGCCAACAAGAACATCAGGATCACCCCTGCCAGAATGGGATAAATCTCACAAGAAGGGCCTTCACTGGCTTGAAAATCAGGAGTTCACTTTAAGAAGTCGTAAGCCCGTCGACAGCAGAATATTAGCGTGATCTCCCAAAAAAAAATGACTCTGAAGGGACCCGAAGAAAGCCCTCAACAAGGCACCAGACCACTAGAACCCACTTTGGTCGCCCCCCTGTCAAGGGAAAATCTCAGCAAGGTCTACCCCTCGAGGATTGCACTGTGCCGTTGATCAACAAAGAAAATATTGATCGAGAGACAATAAATACTTCTTAGTAAGGATTTGTCAGAGGAGCTACGACATTAAAATTTTTTGAATATTGCACTTCTCGCTTCTCTCGAAGCGCAACATCTGGTGGAGCAAGTTGTTGTACATCATTTTTTACGTACTTCCATGAGCCCATGCTAATAAGGAGAGAGCTGGTGATAGTCTGGTCTCGCGAGTTCACGAAACACCTGCAGACCAGGATTGTGCCGAAAATAAAGCCTCTAGCCTGATGACCTGGATGTGGTTTCTTCACACCAAAGGAGAATCCTTCACTGTAGCCCTATCCCAGTAACTACAACAGGGAATTAGACCACCACAATTATGCTCAGAATGTCGAAAAATCCCCGATGATGAAATTTAGGCTCATTCAGACCTCCCTAGAGGGGTCTATGCTCATGCGGCCTCACAACTTATGGGTTTTACCATAGCGTGGTGTGGCTTCACTAACCAGTCCCAGAAATAGGGATTGCCATGATGTTTTCCGGTAATAACTTCGCCAACCCATGACGCTTACCTCCGAAACCAGACAGAGCTCAAATGTTGATATGTTCCAGATCATGCCAGTCTCATCATTTTGACCTACGGGACACAACACTGTAGCGTGACCGAGAACACTCATTGCTCTGAAGGGAAAAGTGACCGGAGAAACTAAGGAGTAAACATGGTTCAACAAGCTCCGGATTTAGTGAAGCATAGCACAACATCTAAGCCATGGATTAACGTGAGGAGGAGTTCAACAAAATCTCCTCACAAAGGGCTACATTGTGGTACAAATCTTGCATTCAATCCGTGGTTGGATGAATGCAAGTCCTCAGGTTGCCAAATAAGCAAATCCAACAGTTTGCCAGAATCCCTTTCTTCAACAACCTTCAAAATTAGGCAAATGCACAAATCAACACCAAATCAACCGAAACTTGGTGCAAAACGCCTGCAGCAGCCTCCTCTCTGACTTGCAAGCAGAGGTAGAAGCCAAAACGACACAACTCGAAGATGCATTCACAAACGAAGTTTCACAAAAACGGTCGAACTTTCACCCTGAGGAAAAAGGCCACCACAGCACAATTGGAGGGCATCAAAATGCTCACAATCGAGACAAGAACGAATATATGTTGCTAAAACACCGAAACAGTTTCCACAAGTTGCAGAACTAGCTACCAAGGTCTTCCCATGGTGGAGCAGCCTGCATGCATGGACGGTCTCGTCACTCTCGTAAAAGATCACAAGGGAATTTTGATCATTTGTGCCTATTTTTTGGATTTTTTTTAATTTGTTTGATTGAAATTTAGCTTGACTTTTGAGCGTTCACCCCTGTGTGGTGAGTCCTCTATATAAGCAAGCTTAACTCACTTGTAGAAGAGGCCTTTGGACCTTCTTTTTTGAGAGACTCCATAACATTACCCCTGAAGGTTGGGAAGAATCAAGGCTAGATTATGCTTGTTGGTTTGTCTTTCTCCGTGAGCCCCTGAGGGAGACGAGAGGGAGAGAAAGAGAGAAATTTTTGAGGAAAAGGGGATACCCCTGAGTGCAAGCTCCCGTGGGCACCCCGATCACATGGGTCCCCCCACCTCTCCTAAGCTGAGTCATCTCTTCTCTCTCTCTCTCTCT
>NW_006497454.1:1388223-1410963 GCF_000471905.2 Amborella trichopoda
ACATTTACATGACTTCAAAATAGACAAGAACTATATGGCCACTGCCATCTAAAACATACAATTGAAAAAGACTTCCACAAAAAGCACGGAGCTCCGACTGCTAGCCGTGATCACCAAACTACCCGTCATTGACCCCCGACTATCGCTCTACATAGATGAAAGATAAAAGAGTGAGCTGTAAAGCCTAGTAAATATATCAAGTTGCCATGCCTTTCTCGCTACAAACATTCTCTCATAACAATACTCAGGGTGTTATGCAATTCTTATAAAACATGAGCCATGTATCGAAATCATCTCTACCAGTATGTAGTGCATAAATCATAGTAAAGCAATGACAAATTAGATCAATCATAAATGATACAAAGCATAGGTCAATTTAGTAATTCAATCATACAAGTTACAACAGATCGACGTATTTAGGCAAGTAACAACAATTGTCAACCAACTCACTCCCTAGTTCTCCTACTCCTGAAGTAGAAGCCCCATTCATCAGGTCATGCCAATCCCATTGCTTAGGACCTCCATTAGCACTCAGGAGGGAAGACAATGACATATAGGTGACCCATTTTGTAAGGCCTTTACACACACATACAGTCCCCAGCATACTTTGGGGCTTTTGATAGGTTGAGGCCTTGCATGACACGACCCTCAATTGTTCTCTAGCTGGAGGGCGTTATACCACTAATGGATGACCCATTGCATAGTGCCCTACACACTTCTTGGGGGGTACGACCCTCCCATGTGACTCACATTCTAACTCCCTTCCCTATCATCGAGAGTCAGGGAAAGGTCTCAACTGCCGGCACAATTTTTTCATCATATCACATTACACTACCGACGAATGATCCATTGCATAGTGCCTCATACATTTCTTACAATATCATATCACACTACCTATGGATGACTCATGGCATAGCATTTTATATCACATATGTTGCATGTGTTATTACAACCATGCACATTCATCATTTCATAGGCATGTCTTATTACAACCATGCACATTCATCATTTCATAATAGAGCATAAATTCATTTCATGAATTTATTTCATAACAGAGCATGTCTTATCATAACAAAACATATCACAACAGAGCATAATTCAGGCACACATATCATCAAGCTCATTAGCTCAAAAGGCATCATCAGGTTATTTTTTTTGTGTTTCACAGTGAACACAGTCCACCTTTAGGGGCATAACATGAGATTCAGAAGTTATTTAGACCCAAGACCACTTTCATAACAATCTCAGCTCACCAAATTTGGCTTAAAGCTTACTAAACTGTTTGATATTCTTTTAGTATAGTTCCTATTTTCACTACAGAAATTCCAGTGTGACATTCTCATAGAATGATGGGCATAACTTTCAAATTACAGGAAATTTTATCATAATTCTAGAACCATTTTTGGAATGGACTCATTTATCTTTCATTTAGAATTAGTTTAATCTAATTTTTATATATTTTAGTCAGTGAACAGTTTCATACAAAAACACATAAAGTTCTTGGAAATTCATTTCACAATCCGAACATACTTTTGAAAATGGCTCATAACTTTCAAACCAAAAGGGATATTGACAAGAGGTCTTTTCCATCTTAAAATAGATTCAAAGAGATACTTTCCCACAATATTTTGTGATCAATAGAGATTTTTTCAATACTCAATCGATCACACAAATGGGAGTCTCAGTTCTGAAAAATTCATGTCTTCACAATAGAAATTCTAGTGTGACATTCTCATAAAAACAAATGGGCATAACTTCCCATCCACATGTAATTTCATCATGGTTCCAAAATTATTTTTAGAATATACTCATTTATCTTGAACTTAGAAGTGGTTTGATCTCGTTCTGATAATTTTGGTTAATGAACAGTTCCACACAAAAACACATAACAGTTCTGGAAATTCATTTCACAATTATGGCATACTTTAGAAAATGACTAATAACTTTCAAATAAAAAGAGGTATTATCAAGAGGTCTTTTCCTTATTAAAATAGAATCACAGGGGTACTTTTCGAATAAATTTCATGATCAACGGAGATGTTTTCAATACTCAAACTGTCACACAAATGGGATCACAGTTCTGAAAAACAGGACACATTTTTTCAAGATTTCAATGGCATACATCCACACCCATATTCACAATCACATCCATATTCATGCGTGAATTTCATACTTGATGAACTAAGTAAACATGCATCAAATAAAAGCATGGAAGCTAGATCTACTTACAAGCACCAAAAGAGACTCCAAGGTTCCCCACACAGATTCCCTTCAAAAGTCCAGGCTCTAAGGGTGGGTTCAAGCTTCAGGCTTTAAGTCTAGAGAGGGAGGACGTGGGTGAGAGAGGGAAAAACTCTTGGAGGGGTGTGAAGGGGGGTATAAATAAGCAAAAGAAAGGGGGCGGCAACATGCAGCTGACAATTGGGACACAAGGGATATGCATGTCCCACATGGTACACAAGAGGGATGCAAGAAATCATGATAGAGAGAAGAGGTTCCCTTCGACTGTCGCGCTCGGCAGCATCGCCCTCGGCAATGTCCTCGTGCTAAGGACTCGCCGACGCACCTCAAAATGCCAAAAACGTTTGGGTCCTTACACGGCCATATATGAGAATCTCCTGCAAAAAGGTGGAAAACATAAAAAATAAGGAGCCCCTTACTGCCAATACCATTGTTCCCATACCTATGGACTGGAAGATTGTTGGCCAGTAAGGGATTTGATACAAGAATGCATAAATGAGGGTACCATAGTCATTGTCCTCATCCCTCCTTAACGTTGAACCTACCAGGTCCCTGTGTTGGAGAAGGTCAAAGGTTGTACTCACTTGGTCTTGTTCGAGCTATGCTCGAAATACTCTAGGACTCTCAACTCCTTAGTTGATAACAGAGGAAGTATCGAAGGATGGCTGGACTACTTATGCGAGTCGTAGTAAGAAAAAGTGCAACCAATATGAAGCTTTGAGAAGAGCCAGTTTGAAGAGCTATAGGCAACACTATCTCAAGCAACCCTCCCATGCCTCGAAATGTTACAAGCCGGGGTAGGAAGACAAAGAAAGAAAGAAACGGAGGCCCTCATAAAACAATACAGCCTCATCCCACTTTGAAAGACTTTATGCTCAAACCTTGATGATGAACGGTCCACATGAACTGAAATTACCAGATGAAGTCTCTCTAGAAACCACGGCCAATGTGAATTGGGTAGTAGAGGCTGAATTTAAGCCCCAAACGATACAGTTGGAGTTGAAATCTGGCAAGAAGATTGCAAAGATCAAACCACCTAAAGTTTTTGCCCCTAAGAAAGTGAGACAATGGCGGAGGCATGAGCCAAGGAATCCAATGTTGCTAGACATTCGAAACAACTTGCAAATGGAAAGACTAATGACTATAATGTGGGCTCTCATTTAAGAAGATTCCCAAATGCCATAAGTGTCCATGACACCCTTCTACTTTCAAAACAACTGTGGGCTACATTGATAGAAGCCCTCTCATCTCCTAAAGAATTTTAGGCCGAAGTGGACCAGGTTGAACATTCCCCAGCAGTTCTGCTTGGCGATATGCCAATCATCCTTTCTGACACAGATCTGCAACTAGGGATGAAACCCCATAATCGTCCTTTGATGGTGGAAGGGGTATTACACAATGTACACATCAATCGGATAATGATTAATGGTGGATCAACTATAAATCTACTTCCCCTAAGAACATTAAAATATGTAGGGATGGATGTCCAGAACTTGTAGGAAGGACATATGGTGATACAAGGTTTCAACCAGTCAACCCCACAAGCTATGGGGAGCATTACTTTGAAGATCAGAACTGACGATCTTGAGGCCTATGTGACATTTCAAGTCATCAAAATCGAGGCATCCTACAATGTCTTATTAGGGCGACAATGGCGTCATTCCCTCGACTTTGCATCATTGCTTCAAATATTTCCATGAAGGGACGCAGCATATGGTCTATGCCGATCGAAAGCCCTTCACCAAGGTAGAGTCACATTATGAAGATGTCAAATTCTATAATCTTGAGAATCCAGACCCCCTCTCCATTGAAGAATTAGATATTGAGAGTGATTCTGATGAAGGTTATGGGATTGGACAAGCATTGATCAAAGCCTTCGAAGGCCTATATGTCGAAGAAGGAGCTAAACGTCTTACTACCATCATTCCCATAAGTGTCGATCCAGAGATGTCGTACAACACCAAAGATGGCATACTCGATCCCCTCTTGAAGGCGAAATTCAAAGAAGGATGGCAGGAGGAGTATGAGCCTCACCCCTTAAAAGTTGGAGCTTCAAAGCCACAATGGTCCCTCTATAGCCCTCAGGCTCACATGATCATGAGAAGTACGAATTATGACCAATCTACTAATCAAGGCCAAAATGGAGGGAAGGGAATTATATCGCCTTTTCAAGCAATCGAAAATGTATCCCGTAAGAGGTTCACTACTGAGGGTCTTGGGTATATCTTAACTCTTGAGATTGGCTCAAAGAACAAGCACAAAAGGAATTGGAAGGTCCAATGTGCCATGGCATCTTTAAGTAGCCACAATGACCAGAATTCAGGTTCCGAAGATGAGATGGAACCTGCCCTACGACAGCTAGAGGATAGAGGTAAAGCCACAATCGACGAGTTGATAGAAGTCGAGTTAGGCGAATAAGGAGATCATAGACCCACCTTTCTAAATTCATCTTTGGAACTAAAAGAAAAGGAGAAATATGTTGATTTCATCTGTGTTAACCAATACATCTTTGAATGAAATTACCATGAGATGCCAAGGTTCAACCCCGCCATGGCAACCCACAAGCTCGTCGTCGATCCTCTCATCAAATCGGTGAAGCAACCTCAAAGGAAGTTCCATCCGGATATAGCACCTCAGATCAAGGCTGAGGTTACCAAATTAGTTAAAGCCGGATTCATTAAGGAAATCCTATACCCTAAGTGGCTTGCTAATATTGTACTGGTAAAAAAGAAGAATGGGCAGATAAGGGTATGCATTGATTTTCGTAACCTCAACTCAACTTGCCCCAAATATGAATTCCCTCTACCTCTCACCGAAATCATGATTGATTTGACTATAGCATAGGAGACCTTCTCATTTATGGATGGGTATTCTGGCTACCATCAAATTAGGATGGCCCTTGAAGACGAAGAATTGTCAGCCTTCAGGACCACGACGAAGATATATTGTTACAAGTTGATGCCTTTTGGCTTGAAGAACGCTGGCGCTACCTATCAGTGCACCATAACGATTATATATAAAGACATACTACACGATGTTGTGGAATGTTCTGTTGATGACCTTGTGGTTCAGTTAAAGAATCGGTCCGCTCACCTTATGAATCTTTCAAGAGGTTAAGCAGACACCAACTAAAGATGATGGCTTTGAAAGGGTTATTGGATGCCCTTCTAGCTCAACACAATGAAGAAGGGAAGGAAGTAGCATTGTACTATTTGAGTCGCATCATGATGTCGGTCAAGCATAAGATGTGCCTGACATTGGTGTTCGCAACCCAAAAGCTACGACATTATATGCTTGCCCACCCAGTGCGGTTGATCTCTCGAGCTGATCCATTTAAATATCTCATGACAAGACGAATATTTTCTGGTCGACTAGCTATGTGGACTTTACTCCTTATGGAGTTCAACATCACCTATGTCCCCTAAAAAGCTATCAAAGGGCAAGCATTGGATGATTTCTTGGTTGCGCATCCCTTGCCTGAAAGGTCCCCTTTGAATGAAGACTTGCTTAATGAGGAAGTCATGTGTGCAAATAACCCTTCCTCATGGCAAATGTTCTTTGATAGTGCATCACAAGCAAAAGGTGCTGGAGTGGGAGTAACATTCGTCATGCCGGATAAAGGACACTTGACTTATGCATTGTCATTGAATGAAAAATGTTCAAATAATGAGGCAGAATACCAGGCTTTGATCATTGGTCTAGACATGGCGCTAGAGCTAGACCTAAAGTCCCTCGACATCTTTGGTAACTCTCAGTTGATCGTTCGACAGCTAAAAGGGATATACGAGGTCTGTAAGGATGAGCTCAAGCCATATTATAACACTAAAAGACACCTCCTGGGAAAGATATATGAGGCCACTCTGAGTCATATTCCCTGCTGATTGAATGTGCAAGCTGATGCACTAGCTAAGTTGGGAGCCGCCATGATCATCAAACCTGGGGTACCTCTTCAGATCCCTGTGCAAGAATGGCGATCTATCCCTGTAATGGGGGAGACAGGTTCTAAGATGAAGAAAACCTGTGGAGAGAATTTCCTCCATACCCTCAAGGAGCTATGAGGAAATTCATCGAGGAAGCTACCCTTGATCATATCGTTGCACTAGCAGAAGACCTCCAACCAGATTGGTGTCAACCTTTCCTGGAGTACTTGGTCCATGGCCAACTCCCAGAGGTTAAGAAAGACAGGCTGACCCTTAAAAGGCGAGCCACCAAATTCACAATGATCAACTATATAAAAGGTCGTATGATAGAATGTTACAAAGATTTCATTCACATGAAGAAGGACAAGCAGTGTTAAAGGAATGCATGATGGGGTATGCGACATGCACCAATCCGAACCAAAGTTATACCAACAATTGCATCCATTGGAGTATTTCTAGCCCACTATAGTGAAAGATGCAATTAAATATGCCAAGAAAGGTCACACGTGTCAAATACATGCTAACTATATTCACCAAGCACCAGAGCCGTTGCATCCCACTCTCATGGCTTGGCTTTTTTCTCAGTGGGGAATAGATATTGTGGCACCCATTACCCCAACATAAGCAAATGCCCATTATATATCTTGGTAGTTATTGACTACTTCTCTAAGTGGGCCGAAGCCGTCTCACTGTGGAGAGTTAGTGACAAGGTAGTGGTTGTGTATCAATTCGGGGTACCAGGCAGCATTATATCCAACAACGGCTCTCCATTTAAGAATGATCACATTCTCCAATTGACCAGTCAGATCAAAATTAACTGGAGGTATTCGTTCATGTACCCCCCAAAGGAAAATGAACAAGTTGAAGTATCCAACAAAAGCCTTTGCAAGGTATTGAAAAATATCGTAAAGCAAGGTCAGTGTGATTGGCACGAAAGACTCCCAGAGGCACTTTGGGCCTATCAGACGACGACAAAGAATGCTACCTCAGCAACCCCATATTTGTTAGTCTATGAGGAAAAAGAGGTCTTGCCCTTGGAAGTTCAGATACCCTCTTTGAGGGTGGTAGTCTATTTCGGTCTAACCAACGATAAGCGAGTCAGACTCTGACACAACAAGTTAAACGCACTCTATGAGAAGCGGTTATTAGCTCAGTAAAAGTTAGAGGTTTATCAAGCAAGAACAAGATGAGATTTTGACAAGAAGGTGAGGATACGATCTTTCAATCCAGGTGATTTGGTTTTAGTCGTAAGACATCCTATTGATGCACCTTAGTCCAAGTTTCAGCGCAAATAGGATGGACCTATACTCAGCCGGAGCATACCTCCTCTGTACTGAGACTGGAGCAGATGCCATGCCTCCAATTAACGAAAGGTATTTGAATAAATGCTATCCTTAAAAGATCAAAGGATAGCCCATGATGTAGGACTTTAAACTTCCTATCATATAGTCCGAGCTATAAGACTCTAGACTATTTAACACATATTCGGTCTTCTTTAAAGACCAAACCTTGATGTCATATAAACATCCACCACGTGGTCCTTACTCATGACTATAAACTGAGTCAAGTTAAGGTCTGAGATGCATGACCCTAAAGGGCCTATCGATAGATCCATGCCGTATGACCCAAAACATCACCAGAATTGTCCTTCTTAAATGACTTTAAACTACAATACACCTTGGAGTCTTAGGATTCTAAGTATTGGCCACCCATGCTCTTTTTATAAAAGGGTTAGGAAGGCTTTTCACCTGATCTTCCCGAATGGAGTTAAACTACAGTGTTTTGTTTTTTTTCTTTGAAGGCTTTTTCGAACCACGAAACGCCAGGCCACTCATTATCTTTTCACGAAAGGATATGAGAAGCTTGGGTATGCCTTCTCAAGGAGACTAATGTACAAAGTATGCAAGAATGCATGCTAATTGACAAATGTTGCAAAATTTCCTTTGAAGACTCAAAAGCATCCAATGTATTTGTTGAATTAAAGTCAAAGAGAAAAGAATAGAAAATCATCTTGAGATGAAGCACAACTCCTTTACAAGCAACCATGAAATTCAAAAAGAGAAAAGAAGAATTGAAGATGAATTAGAAGCCCTTCATGCAATGCAGGAGTTTCTCCAGCCTTCGGGTCTTCTCTTTGACATGCTGCTTGGTTATCTCCATGACTACCCTCATCTATGCAAGACCCTCTTCGGCAATAGAGGCTGTGGATGTTATTGCATCCAACTGACGAAGCTAGTCAACAACCTCAAGGTAGGATATGTCCACTCTCTTCGGAAGATGCCATGAATTGGCCACAACCCTCCTAAGTTCCTTCTTTTGTACCACTAACAAGGTCTCTGTTTTATCAATGAAGTCCAGAAACATGGTCTTTTGAGCCTCCGCTCGATCATAATAGTCACAGAGATCTCCACCAATCTCTGAATGATTTCCAAGCCATGCCTTGTTTTTATAGCAGTTTCTTCAAGCCGAACATAAACTTCTTCTCCTTCACTTATCAAGGCAGGAAATGTATGAGCAAGCTTCTCCTGGTCATAAGCAATTACTTGGGCATCTTGAGTGACCCAGTCAATTAGCTACCGGAGTTTCTCTTCATCAGCTCCCATTGACCCGACCCATGATATCATTTCAGAGATTGTTAAGGAAATCTCTTGAAGGTCAGATAGAGAGTTGTTCCCAATCGCTCTAAAGAGCGTCGTCAGTACACCAACACTCATCTCCCTATGAAATTTACCGATTGAAGAAGGATCTGTAAGCAATGATTCTACCAAGATCTCGAGATCCTCAATAGGCACAACCAAGTCCTCTAGGGGCTCATGCTCCAGCACCTTAGGAACTTTGGTATTACTTGTACTTTGGGAACCTCGGTCTCAGCTCCTCCAGATCCAATACTCGAGAGGTTAGTTATAGAGGTCACAACTTCAACGCTTGCCATAGTTGTAGCAACATCATCCTTTCGAGCTCCTTGTGGTACAACAGTATCAAAAGAGACTTGAGTGACCTAAACCCTAGCCTCCTTTGGGTGAAGACTGAACCTGAAATCACAATGAAAAGTAATTAAGTCCTTCTTAAAGAATAAAAAGAGGAGTTTCGAGTACCTGTAAGTTTGGTCCTATCAAACCTAACTAGCGGGGCTGGAAGACCTGACTCAAGTGGATCACCATAGAAGAACTTGCCTCTTTCCAATATACCATGGACCATGGCAAGCCTTGCATTATCGTCAGCTTCGGTGAGTAACAACATAGCAGACGAGCCCATTTTTAACATAGCAACTACAGTGGATGAGTCAATCGCCGAAGGATCCTTCTGCTCTGTGCGAGCTTTCCCATTTGCCTTCCTCAGTTCATCCACCGCAGGTTCAGCCTTCGAAGTGGAACTTTCTGTCTTGCCATGATCAGATGAAGAGTCTTCACTTGACCCTGGGGAAGGGCCATGTCCCTCCAAGGCATCAATAGGCCTCTCTTCTTGATCCAATGAAGTCTCCATTTTCTCTGTCTCCATCCTCTCACCTATAGCGGGAGAAATTTCTCTAGGCACCTCTGAGTTTAAAGCCGAATAGAACGGAGAAGAGAAGGAATCGATTTCAATGACCTCTATCTGTGTGGATTTTCTAGCCATCATCTTCTGGCAAAGCCGTGGCTTAGAAGGAGCCGCCCTAACCACAGAGCTATATGTGATTTTACTGAGAATCACCGAGGCCAAAGTAGTTGATGGCAGAGGAGTAACAAAAGTTTACCTGTCTCTTCCTGGAGGTTTAAACTGTTAGCCTTCTTGGAGGACCTCTTCAAAGAAGAAGAGCCGATTGGCTTACTCTTCCCTTAAGAGTCTAAGTCAGAAAACTCCAGAGCCTCCTGCAGGATTACGTCTGATATAAAGGCCTTCTTGGCCAAAGGAACAACATCATGAGCCACCCTTGGCCCTTGATCTCTTAACTTTCGACTTGAATCATGAGCCGCACTGGTTTCTTTGGGATCAGTGGAGGAAGGAGAATGTCCCTTCCCTGTTTTCGTTACCGCCGAGCTTCCTTGAACAGAAAGAGGGCTCAACCCCTCTTCCTTTCTCTCTCTCTCATGTGCTCAGATGGAGGTTCGCTTGTTGGAGCATCTGGAGCCTTCCGCGACTTATCACTCTTGGGTTCGACTATTAAAACAAGGGGCTGGCAAGGTCCGTCTGTTCCTCTTATCTTCTGATAGTCCCATGGCTGACGAGAAGGCCCCAAGGTATTCGACTTAAGAACCGGCAAATTGTCAAGGTGATGACAGAGGGAGGTTCGATTCTCCTCAAGTACCCCTTCCGGAACAACCTCACCTTCGGTTGATCAGTGCTTATCACATTCCAGCCTTTGATGAAGTGCAACCTGAGCACCCAACTAGACGGAACACTCTCGAACTTTGTTTTGAAGCGAGTTTGAGGAGTTCCATGACTCTCATTGTCTCGAAAGTCAGGCATGCCGTCAATAGGACCCTGGAAGAAGCCTCGCTAATGTTCTTGATACCAAACGCAATAGCTGCGAGTCATGAAGAATTTTTGACAGTTGTTAGGAATGATGAATATACAAGATTGACCCAGCAATGGGCAGGAGTCTCACGCTGACTTCACATGAAGATTTGACCAGGACTCATCCTGATGGAGTCATAGAGAATAGGACAACCTTGGTCCATCTGATGTTGTCTTGTAAAACGATGAGGGTTGTAGGGCTCAATCAACCTGTGGTTGCCCACCCTCAAAGGACGTAGACACCCTTGAATGTTCATGAGGGACATAACCTCCCAATCAGCACTTGTGGTCCTTGGATTAATCCCTAGAGCATACCCATCTGTGAAGAATCCTTCTCGGGTACCCCGATGGGAAAGGGCTTAAATCGAACGAATATATCCTCTCAGAACAGTCGCCTTGCTTGGAAAGATGAATAAGAGACCTCCCTACAGCCCATCGGGGGAAGCAAGAAAAGGAAGGTATCAATATTGAAGATTAAAGAATATTTATAAGTGCCTGGAGAGTAGGCACCAAGCCGCCCATAAATGTAATGGATGGGGAAGCACTCCAGCCTGACCACTTGGCCTATAGAGTCCGGTAGTGCAAAGTGGCATAAGTACAAAGTGATGTAGGACATCAAATAAGTTGGTTAGTCCCAGACATCAGGATGACAAGGAACCATCACAGTTAGAGGGGGAGGAATTTCAGAACCATTGTAGAGGGGATTCTTTGGTTCCCCTTCAGCCTTCTCCATGTCAAAGAAGTGGTCGATCCAGATTTGAAAAGGGATGTCTTTACTCCCGCTCGCAACAGTCAGTTTCATGTATTCCCTAAATACGCTTTTCAAACAACTAAGTCTTCGAAGCCCAGGATAAGAACCATTTCCAAAGATCATGTCGTTATCTGGATTAAATTCCTCATAGCGCTCTCTCAAAAGGGAGAGGCCACCGTTGAAGTGCAACTCCACGAGAGACATGCTGCTCTCGCCATAGAAGAAAAATTTGGTGTTTGTTTCAGCGCACCAGGTCTCCAAGAAGGCTCGCACGAAATTTGAAAAGAAGTTGTATGGAAAAGCTGAGCACACGGAGGCACCAAGAAGCCAACATTTTAAAAAAGAGCAGGAAATTGCTAGCATACATCCCAGTGTTTACGATGAAAATCGGACAGATCTTCCGATGAAGATCTCTCGGATCTTGACACCTTAAACTGATAAAATGATGTGGTAGAGAAAGTGGGACAAATCGAATTCAGATCTGCTCGGAAATGATCAGATCCGCTCTCATATCTGTGGCAGAGCAAGCATGATCCAAGACATTAAAAACACAAATTTAAAGCAATGAACAGATCAAAACTAATAAAAAAAAAGTAAAAATAGTAAAAGGAGAAGAAAGAAAGGCGAAAAAGACAATACCAAATTGGGTCGGATGACCTGGGACTCCCGAGCCTTAGAGGGCTCGCCCGTGTCAGAACCGACGTCCTCTTTGCCTCTCTGATTCAGAAGTTTGACCAGCAGATCTGTGGTTGAAAAAGGTTGTTGTGCCCTAAAGATGGTTTAGAACTAGGGTTGTTGTGCCCTGAAAAGTTTTCTCAAGCTTAAGGTTAGGGCTTTCAGCTTAGGGTTAAGGTTAGGGTTTTCTCAGCCAATTCTTTTCTCTAGCAGAAGTCCCTTTGTCTTTTTCTGAAGCAGTTCCCCCTTGAATGGCCGTGAAAAATAGTTTATAAAGGCCAAGGATCTGTTGGGAAGGGCATCTTTCCATAACCAACAAATCCTCCAGCCGAAAATACCAATTTTGGGGATTCGGATTTGGGCGACACCAATGATGTCTCCCAAGAAAAATGTTCAAAATCATCACAAAAAGGTAATAAATCGAGGTACAAAGGGAATTTTCTAATTTGGGCCGAAAAGGGCTGAGAGACACTAGTGGTGTCGCCCGGGCGACACTATTGGTGTCGCCTAAGTCTGGGCGACACAAGACCAGTCGTGTTGCCCAGTTTGGGCTGGGCGACACTAGGAGTGTCGCCCAAACCAAAATAATACAAATTCAAAAATTCCACTTCAAGTGTGTTCCTCAACCTCTTGTGAAGCTCTCAAATAAACTTTGGGTCAAAAATGATTTTTCTACTATTCTTAATGATTTTTTTGGTAAAATAGGGCATCTGTAAGATTCTGGGTCAAAATAAGGTATCTGCAGGGTTCTGGGTAAGTAGAGTAGTTCTAGGTCACAGGGTAGGCTATGTGGACTATGGATTTTGGGTTTACTAGGAACATGCAGTCCGAAGGGTTCAGGAAACAAAAAAAATTTCTAGATTTAAAATGGGATGTCTATAATTGCCCCTCTTTGGCACTCTCCATCCTTCGAGGGATGGGTGAGTGGCAAAGAAGTAGACACTCTGCGTTTCCTGTCCTTCGAGGGGAAGGTGAACATCAAAGATAATGCAGACATTTTAAATTTTTTCCTGAGGTCACATGGTCAGAGGGCACACCAACTAATCCCTCCAAGTTATTGCGCTCACCGAGCTCACCCACTTACGGTATTTTTCCTCTTAGGGTTTTCGACGTGAGATGTCGGTGAGTTACACAAGCTTGAAACTTGAGTTGGATTTTCTGGCCATGCCACTTAACTTCAGGGGTTTCACAGTTTGAAAATATTTAACCCTGTTATCTTCTTTGATTTCCTTAGGGTTCTCTAATGCTTTCTATAAGAAAAGGCTTTCTATAGGAAGAGACTTGTCTGGCCGATTCTGAAGAGAGAGACGAGGCAGCATAATCTAGGCAATGCGATAATCATCATATACGGGTGTCCAAGATCCTTTATTTTAGATGATGTTTTAGAATTTTTGAAGATAGAGGGATATTTGAAATAGAACCCGGAGCAAGGATAGGTTACGATTTTAACAAAGAAATTAAAGTTTTTGAAAACACAAGACATATAGTGAAAATTTTGAAAAGAGAAAGATATTTTGAAAAACAAGGTTGGTTAGCTGTTTTAAGTCTTGCAACCATAGAGCCCTTTAAGAAGTTTAGTGTCATGCAATGATGGACCATAGACCCGACCCTTTTATGTCATATGAGGCTAGACAGAATACACCCGACCCTTTTACGTCATACGGGGCTAGATGGAATACACTCGACCTTTTACGTCATACGGGGCTAGACGTTACCTACCTCGGCTCTTTTACGTCGCACAAGTTTGATGTTGAACTAGATACACTCAACCTTTTACATCATACTGGGCTAAACGGAACACTCCTGACCTTTTACGTCGTACGGGGCTAGACATTACCTGCTTAGGCTCTTTTACATCGCATGAGTTTGATGTTGAACTAGATACACCCGATCTTTTATGTCATATGGGGCTAGATGGAATACACCCGACCTTTTATGTCATACGGGGCTAGACATTACCTGCCTTAGCTCTTTTACGTCTCACGAGTTTGACCTTTTTCTTGTCTATGCTCTTTTATGTTGCAAGAGTTTGACGTTTTCCTGTCTAGACTCTTTTACATCGCATAAGTTTGAGGTTTTCCTGTTTCGGCTCTTTTACCTCGCACGAGTTTGACGTTTTTCCTGTCTCGGCTCTTTTACATCACACGAGTTTGACGTTTTCTGAATTGAACTTTGGTTGGCATTTTAGGCTCATGCCACAAAGGAGCAAATTATTCTTTATGATATTTTTGGAAATTTGGTTGGCAGTTTAGGCTCAAGCCACCAAGGAGCGTTTTCTTTTTGAATTTTTGAAATTGTTTATTGTTTTAACCAATTTTTTTTCTAAAAAATTGGTTGGCAGTTTAGGCTCATGCCACCGAGGAGTGCTTTGAAAATTAATTGAAATGTTTGAAAGCAGTCATAAAAACACATGCTAAAACCAAAATCGATCCCCAGAATACCCCAAAATTGAGTGGGGGCATTTTTGTCAAAATGTTTTTGGGCGTGGGCGACACTGGTGGTGTTGCCCACAAGTCTGTGTCGCCCAAAAAAATTAAGTGTTTTGTTTGGATTATATGGGGTACGAAAGACTTGGGCGACACTAAGCGTCTCGCCAAAAAAAAAAATATTTTTTTTTAATGTGGAAAATTGGATTGAAAAGGGGTTTTTCTTACAAACAAAGATTTGGGCGACACCAGTGGTGTCACTCTCATAGGCTGGGTGACACTAGGCGTGTCACCCATAAATTGTTTTTTATTAATTGGAAAATACTGGGCGACACTAGTGGTGTCACACAGGCAACACTGGTGGTGTCGTCCTACCTGGGTACAGAGTTGAGCGACACCAGGCGTGTCGCTCAGACCACCGACTTCCACACTTGAATTTTTTTGTTTTGGAAGGTCATAGGGTTGCTAAAACCTTCTGTTTGCCGCAGTGGAAAACTGCAGAACGAGTTTTGGGTGAGATTTCCTATTTTCCATAAAATCCCCTTCCATCCCATTCTCCTTTCATCTTTCAAGCTCTTCTTTCTTCTTCCCATCTTCATCTTCTTCCTTTTTCATCATCGTCCCTCTAATCTTACTGGTTTTTCTTATTCTCACTCTTAGACTTTCATCGCTCCTAGTAAGGATGACACGATTTCCAAGGGCAAAGGGAAGGTTTCTGAGCGGGCTGACAATGGAAGAGAGGAGGAGGCTTCCCCTCTCTTTCTTAGGGTTAGGCACTTTCCTGGTCTCACAGGGCCTTCGAACGGGTGAAGTTCCATGGCGTGTCAATAGCTTCCCTATTATCAGGCCCTGGTTCAGGGATTGGTTTCTTTCCGCTCGGCAATGGCCCGAGCTCATGGCCTTTTTGGCTCAGTTTCGATGATAGGCATTTTGAACATGGCCTCTTGCCATGTTAACTTTCCGTTCCTTGAGGCTCTTGCTGAGACGTTCAACTATCAAACGAACACCTTCTTCCTTCCTATGGGCGAGACAATGCCAACTTTGGAGGAAATTGTCAAGATTTCTGGCTTGAGTTTGGTCGGGATTGCGTATCAACCTTCTACTGCCATCGACGATCATTCCATCATGGGTGCGCGGCTCTTGGGGGCTACCTACTCTTCACACGATCAGTGGATCGATATGGAGTTGCTGGTCCGAAATCGGGAGCGATCTCGGGCCACCGAACAGATCCGTATTTTCCTTTTCGTGCTATTGGGATCTGTTCTTTTTCGAGCGGTCGTAAAACGATTTGTAGTTCTCTTGTTCCTTTAGCTCATACCTTCTGGGAGCAAGTGGGTTACACCATTGTTCCAGCCGTGTTGGCGGGCATTTAATGGGGTCTTCACGACCGGTCACCCGAGGTAACAGATTCATCGAGGGCAGTATTTTGATTTTGCAGGTATATTGTCAAACTCAATTTTATTTTATTTTTTCCCCTACAACTCAGTTTTCTTCTGGTTTTGGTCCCTATATCTCATATTTTTTCCATAAAAATTTACTAGAAAAGCCTGGATCGATCTGGGAGGGTCAGGTTTGGGCGACACTGGTGGTGTTGCCCACACAGTCTGGGCGACAAGCGTAGCGTCGCCCTGGACATCCTGACCCGGATGGTTTCGAGGTTCTGCGTTCCTATTCCGTGACCTATTAGGGCATTTTTGGCTTCTGGTTTTCTACATATTTGGGCCTATGAACACGTCATCGTTGTCCATCCCCCTCGATCCACAACAGCTATGTCTGTCATTCTGGGTTTGGCATATGTCAGTGATACCATGCGACCTCGAGCTGTAAATTATTATTGGCGGGTTTTGGACGAGTTGTCGTCCTTTGATTGAGTGATCAGGGGTCTTGAGAATGTGCCCATGTTTCGGCCTACAATGGGGCATTCATGTCTTATTCTGGTGAGGCAGCACTTCACAGAGGGGTATTTCCCTTAGAGCGTGCTTCGCTAGTCTCGCCATACTCATAATTATACTTCCTCAGGAGAGGCGATCGATCACCGCCTTATTCTTCCTCTTCGATGGCACTCTTCCACCCTTCTGATTAAGGTGGGTTTGTAGTGGAAGCGGAAGAATTCTTCTTCTAGCGAGGGGTTGGTCAAGAAAGAGAAGCCCACAACCACTTCCAACTACCATTCTTGGTGGGAACGTGCCTGCCCTCTTCCATTATGCCCAAAGTTTTTGAGACTCTGTGATGAATGTTCTGCCCTTGCTCGAGATCTCATGTCTTCTCGAGAAGATGATGGCACTTCTTCAAATAAGAGGGTTAAATTGAACGAGGCTGTTTCTGTCATCAGTTTGGAAGATGCTGAAGTTGAATTGGCTCAATGGGCGGCCTTCGTGGCGGAACTCAAAGAGAAGGATGTTGATTCGAAGCTGAAGACTGAATAGCCAAAGTGTTTTTCTCTTCATGCATGAATAAGTTGACCTTGTGATCATTCTCATTTTCAGTAGTTTTTTTTCATTTATTGAAGTCCGTTGGGACAGTAGAAATTATGGTCTCGAGACCAGAGTTGATTGTGTGAATGCATGTAATAAACCCATTTTCAGTGGATGAATAAAATCGGCATTTTGAGACACCCAAAATTTTTTTTTCTGTTCTGCTTGATGTTATGTGATCAAAGAATCTTTTTTTTTTTTTTACTCCTTGTTGCTGCCCCTGTTGGGAGGTCTTATTCAACTTGTCCCTTTTATGGGGGTTTTGAACAAATTTTTTTTTGTTGCCCCTGTTGGGGGGTCCTTGTTCAACTTGCCTCGGTTGGAGGGTCCTTGCTCATCAATAAGTGTGTGATTTTATTCACCGAAGCATAGTGGAACACTTTCTTTGCACACACTTTTTAAACTGAATTCCTACACATTCAATCCCCTAGTTGTAGGGTTTTTGTCCCGAATTTCCAGCCATTGGGTCATCGTATACACACACAGGGATGAGCTTACCTCATTTTTTGTCAGGGGATCTAGTCGAGAGAAAAACACTCCCAGACTAGCCAATATCGTCATTGGCGAGGTTCACCCATCTCTGATATGTGTTAGTGGGTAGTTATGCTCATACAACCATGGAGTGTCTGACTTTTAGGCCTTCATAATAAGTGTAGGAAGTTGGCTTCTAGAACGAGGCCAGATCGACTAACAGTTTAACCTCTTGTAGTGATGAAGTAAGTCCTTTGTAAAAAGGTTTTGAAAATGGAGAGTTTTAACAGTCAAATTGAGAAAGCATTTTCAAAAGGGACAGGCCTTACAATTTTGCCACCTATGACCCCTTTGGTGGTAATTTTCTTTATTATGTTTAACCCAATGATGATGAAAGGATTTTCTTGTAGAATCGTGAGGACTCAAAACTCTCGAAGTTATCCTTTTACCTTTGGAACTTTCATCCTGTGATTCGCGGGTTCATGAAGAGTTCTCTGGATTCGTGGCGGGCTTCCATCTTGGAGAAGTCTCGATGTTCTTCCAGAGTTCGTCGAAGTCACTTCGATTTTTCGTTCATGTCACCTTCCCACATCTTTCTGAGTTGGTTGTGTTGGGAACCTGCAAGATTTAGGAGATTTCTTCGACATCAGGGTCTGCTTGTGCAGTATTGTTGAAACTTGCAAGTAATTGTTTGTACTTGAGTGTTGTGCAATACTGTTGCAACTCACACGTACTTGTTTGTACTTGAGGTTTTGAATCGAATCTACTTCTAGGAGATTTTTTATTCGTTTTTTTTTTTTAACTATGATGCCTTTTCAGGTTTTCACCACGTCCATTTTTTTATTTTTTATTTTATTGTTTTTCTTTGTGATGTCTTTTCAGGCTTTCACCACACTTTTGAGCTTGTTACTGGTAGTATTTTCTGATATACATCGCATTAATGGGGTCGTTGAGTTCGTGACCCTCTTGATTTTTTATCTTGTAAGATTTGCCTACGTGCACTCGGGTAACCACGAATGGTCTCTCCCAATTATGTTTGAACTTGCTTAAAGGGTGTGGATTTGCAACAGTGTGGAAGATTTTTTTGAGTACCATGTCCCCTTTTCTAAACTGTCGAGGAACAACTTTTCTTTGGTATGCCCTCTCGATTCTACACTGGTAAGCAACAATATTTTGTGTTGCTCATAGTCGTCTTTCATCCAAAGTAACGAGGGCAGCGATTCGTGCTTCGATCTTTTGTTCCTCATCTAAATTTTTGTGAATAAGCACTTGGAGAGACGGTATCTCAACTTCAATGGGTAGCACTGCTTCCATATCATACACCAATGAGTATGTGGTCATGCCAGTAGGAGTCTTCTCAATTGTCTGATAGACCCATAGCATGTCATTTAGCTTTTCGTGCCAATCTCTGCTACCTTTTATTATTTTGTCTATAACCCTGAGACATCCATTGTTCGTGGCCTCTGCTTGTCCATTTCTTTGAGGGTAGTAAGGTGTGGAGATTTTTTGCGTTATCCCGAACTTTTTACATACCTTACTGGCCTTTTCATTTTTGAAGTTGGATCCATTGTCAGTGATCATTGACTTAGGAACGTCGAATCTGAATACAATATTGTTCTTTCTGAAATGGGCAACATGTTGTCCTTCAATTTTGACAAATGATGTGCCCTCTACCCATTTTGTGAAGTACTCTATAGCCGTTAATATAAAACGGTAGCCGCTTAAGGCTTTTGGTGAAATCATTCTGATGATATCAAGACCTCACATGGCAAAGGGCCATATGGGCGGTGTTGAGTTGAGTGGTACGGACGGTGCATAGATGAGGTCTCCATAAAGTTGACATTTGGGACACCTCTTAATGAACTTCCAACAATCTTCGGTCATGGTGGTCCAGTAATAGCCTTGGCGCCTGATTTTCTGAGCTAGGGTGGCTACCCCCGTACTTGACTGATTTCTAAATGATAGAGACACCGTAGAATGATGCCATCGAAGGACTTCTTAAATAAGAGATCAGCTCTTACTAAGAATCCCATAGAAAACCTTTGAAGGGCTTCTTTTTTTTTTTTGGTGGCTCTTTCAGGATATAAACCATCTTTCAGTAGGGACAGAACATCGGGGAACCATGGTTTTGCCTTAACTAGCGCATCTGAAAACACGAGAGACACTTCCCTAATATTCTCATTTTCTTGCTCTATTTTTTTTCCGATCCTTGGTGGGGAAGGGTCATGTTTGTTCCTGATGTAAAATGGAAGCGTGGTGATTTCTGAAGGAATATCAACCATTGAAGTAAGGGTCACAAGGGTGTCGATGAACTGATTAGTTTCCCTAGTTTCGTGTTGAAAGGTGATTTTTTTAAAATATGGGATCATCTTTTCCACCTTTTCTTGATAGGATTTGAGCTTTTCTTCTTTCACCTTTCAAATCCCTTGAACTTGGTTTATGACGAGTAAGGAGTCACCAAAACTCGTATTTGCTAAATTTTCATTCCCATAGCGTTTTCGAGCCCGGCTATCAAGGCTTCATATTCAGCAATGTTATTGGTACAT
This sequence comes from Amborella trichopoda, assembly GCF_000471905.2. The sequence continues at coordinate 1,408,222 of NW_006497454.1, forward strand.
GGGAAATTCAATCTGATGGCCGTTGGCATTAAAATCTTCTCGGGTGAGCATGATATGATACCTACACCTGACCCGTATTCATTCCTTGCACCGTCAAAGTATAGCTCCCAAATTGAGTCCTCAATTGTGAAGAGGTTCTCATCAGGGAGATCCGTGTTAACGGGGAGTGTTATCTGACAGTGCGTGTTCAGTTAAGTGGTCAGTAATGGCTTGTCCTTTGACCAATTTTTGAGTGACATATTCAATCTCGAACTCGCTCAATAACATTCTCCACTTTTCCAAATGTCCTTTGAGGACTGGCCTCTCCAATAGGTACTTGAGTGGGTCTTTTTTTTAGATGAGCTTGACTGTAGGAGATAAGACAGTGTCTTAATTTCTACATTGCCCACACAAGTGTAAAGCCGTGCTTCTCCACATCCATGTATCTTGTCTCATAGTCGATCATGGTTTTGCTGATGTAGATTGTTCTTTTCCATGGTCGTCGTATTGTCCTAACATTGCCCCTATGGTCTTATCTTTTACAGATATGTATAGGAACATGGGTTTGTCTAGGTTAGGAGGACTAACGACGAGAGGTTAGGTTAGGTATTCCTTAATTAGGTTGAATGGTTCTTGGCATTCATTGTCCCATATGAATGGGGTATCTTTCCTAAGAAGCCTATTGAACAGCGCACTTATCTACCAATTGTGAAATAAAACGCCTTATGGCTTATATGCGACCTTGAAGCCCACAAATTTCTCTGATGTTCTGGAGAGGGGGCATTTCAATGATGGCTCGTATTTTGGATGAGTCCACCTCAATGCCCCTTTGGCTTACTATAAATCCTAGTAATTTGTCGGATTCAACTTTAAAAGCACATTTTTGTGGATTGCGTTTGAGTTGATGTTTCCGAAGTCTTTCAAAAATGGTTCTCAGGTTGGTTAGATGATCAGACCTAGCTTCGACTTGACCAGAATGTCATCCACATAGTCTTCCATGATGGTATGTATCAAGTCATGGAAAATGCTACTAATTGCCCACTGATAAGTTGACCCTGCAATTTTTAAGCCAAAGGGCATGACACGGTAGTAGTAGGTTCCCCATTGTGCTATGAGAAGACGTCCATGAATGATAACATCTCATTCCCCGCAGTGTTGTCGACCAAAGCATCTATATTTGGTAACAGAAAATTGTCTTTTGGAAATGCCTTGTTGAGGTCTATGTAGTCAACACACATTCGGATCCTCCAGTCTTTCTTAAATACGACCACTATGTTGGCTAACCATTTTGAGTAATCGATGGGGGTAATGAACTTCACCTTGAGCAGTTTGTCGATTTCTTCCTTAATTTTGAGCTCAAGGTGGGTCTTTTGACGTCGGAGTTTCTGCCTTACAAGCTTTGCCCCTTCGTTGATTATTAGGTGATGTTGCACCAATGTGGGATCTAACCGTGGCATATCATCGTATGACCAAGCAAAGACATCGTGGTATTCCTTAAGAAAAGAAATCATATTTTCTCGCTCTTCAGGATATAGGGAGGTTCCAATCTTGGTTAACCCTGGGTCCTTCTTAGTTCTTAGGTTTATGTCGATCGTCTCTTCGATGATAGCTGTTGGGTCACCATCGAACCTCTTCTTGAATTGCTCAATATGGGAAGTGAGTTCCTCAAGTTGGAGGATCTATTTAGACTCTTGGGTCTCTTGATCTCCGTCTTGGTCGTTCAATTCGTAGTCTTGGGTATTGTGCACCGTTATTGGGCTATCTTGCGTGTTCGCCATTTTTAAAAATTCTTTCTCATTATTATCATGTTTTGAATTTTCAACGGTTTTTGAAGTGATACAAGAGGTGTCCCTTATGGGACTCGTGAGAGAAACGTTGAGGAATGGACGCACCCTGCACCTATCCATTTTTTGGCACCGGGACTTAAAGGTGCCACTAGTATGCTTCCAGCGATTCTCAAGATAGAGGAATGATCGATCAATTCCGTTCCTGGGTTTGTATCGGTGCTGAGGTGTGGAAGAAGGATTCCTGAACGTTGGGGAACCAAGGAACACCTTTGGTCGTTTTGAAGGACGGGCATTGAGAGGATCGAGGCTTTGAATGCCTCCAAATACAAAACCCGGATAGCTTGAAGGCTTCATTCAGCTTTGAAATAAGGTGAGAGAACACTGGAATCCTCTTCCATCCCCGTTTTCAATTTTGGCTTGAGGTGATTCAAAAATTGCCTCTGTTACGCCTTGCCCTTGACTCCCCAAGCCTTGGGTGAGAAGAGCATGTACCAAGCCTCGAGGGACCCAAAGCCGTTTCGATGTTGACATTGGATAATGACATCCATTGATGCGGAAGTTTGTAAGATTTGGGGAGCAGGGCCGTCCTCTAGGCGTAAGGTGGCACAATCGACTTGCTCAAAGGAAGAGAGTGGGATTTCTCCAAGCTGGACCCCTATGGCTAGCCTCTTGTTATGCATACTAGGAATGAGAAAAGAAGGGGGTTCAACACATACCTTCGCGACACCTTTTTTAGTCGAAAATTTGAGGCATTGATGGAGTGTAGAGGCGACCACGAGGTTTTCATGCAGCCATGGTCTTCCTCGCAACATGTTGAAAGAAGGTTTTATGTCCAAGACATAAAACTTTGTCACTTGGACGATAGGGCCAATCTTGAGTGTAAGAGGCTGTCACACCCCAAGAATTTACAATACTGTTATTCCTGACATGTGACAGACAAAACATATATACATCTATTGATAGGACAAATTTACAG
>NW_006497454.1:1414638-1433451 GCF_000471905.2 Amborella trichopoda
CGGCTAGAGAGAGAGAGATAAGAGGCCTTAGACCAGTACACAAGAAAAGTATTGTATTGTGCACATATACCCCTTTAATGAAGAAAGCAAAGGTTATTTGAAAAAAAAAAGAACAAGAGTTGGTTTCCTCGTACTCGGAAAGAAGTTGCAGAAACCATAATAGGGGCTAGGGTTTTAAATGTTTAGAGAGAGAGAAAGTCCTCGTACACAGAAAGAAGTTACATAAACCATAATAGGGGCTAGGGTTTTAAATGTTTTAGAGAGAGAGAAGGACGAATAAAAAGAAAACACCTTAATGCAAGGTGTTGATTAAAGGAGTGTGGTTGTAAAACTTTAAGGTGGTGGACCTAAAGTCCACTCAAGTAAAATTGAACCCTCAAATTTATTAACGATAATATCTTTTATTTATTGTTAATATAAAAGCAACAATATCCTAACGGTATATTAGTATTATTATTATTATTATCATTACTAATATATACTTATTATTTTATTTATTTATTTATTTTATTTTATTTTATTTTATTTTATTTTTTTTGTATTTATTTCTGTTAACAACATTAATATTATTATTATTATTATATATATATATTTTTGAAAGTTTAGGATTGTTACAGAGGCAGTATGCCTTTAGCTTGTCTGTTAGTCTCATCGTACGTAACGATAGTTAGTTGACATGGCTCGAAGTCATCCGAGATTTTGCCTATCTTCTATACTGTTTTCATAGGGCATATGTTTAAAGATGCCCCATTATCAACAAGAACTCTCCGGATCTATTATCCTTGCATGAAAACGGTGATTTACAAAGGTTAGATATGAAAGCGGTTGAGGCTGGCTGGGATGTCGTCATCTGTGAACACGATTGGCATTGATGCCATCAGTTGGTTGATCATTCCACACAACTCATCCGGCTATGTGTTGCTCGGGGTGTGTGTCTTGACGAGGACCTTTGGATCTGGGATCTGTGTGCTGGTGAATTGGCACCAGCTCCAATATGGAGATTTGAGCCTGGATCATCTCGAGATGAGCCCATAGATCGTAGGTGGTTGAAGATCCTTGAATTTCTTTATTCGATTCGTGATCTGCGACCCCTGTTGGTTGTCTGACTTTTTAGGTGTTTCCCATTCTTTCATCGAGAGTATTGGCCATCAATTGAATAAGTTTGAATACTCGACCTCTTCGAGTTAAGGAATCGACCTCGCCAGCCTAAAGCTCGATAAGGTCAGCCCTAGTAAGAGCAATGGGAGACTTTGGGGTGTTGGCCCCTTGTTTGAAAGATGATCCCTTTTCATTGGTCCTAATCATTTCGATCTCTAGTGTATTAACTTCACCATATTGGTCCGATTTGGGAAGGTTATCGAGGTTTGGAGGTGAAGGGCTTCCTCTTAAAAGGCCCAAAAGATCTTCTTCGGACCCTTGAAAGTGATGATCAGAAGAAAATATGAATTGATTGGGATCATCTTCTTCGTCTCCACTCTCAATCATGTGAATGACGACGTTCTCTTTCGAGTTGTCTTGAGCTCCCAGCTTGTCGGTCATTGTGATCATATTTTAAAGGAGAGGATTTGTGAAGATACCCATCTTTTGATTAGGTTCTTCGACAGGTTGATTTCTAAGTGCGACAGTGATGTCCCCCCTATTTCATAACCCTTGAATCACCTATTTCAAATGCAACAGTTTTGAGTATCATGAGCATAGTTCTGATGACATTTGCACCACTTGCGCTTATCCGTGACTTGAAATGGTGGTTCAGATGGTGGCGAGAGATAAACCATACTTCTAGCCAGGAGTAATTCTAGCACTTTTTTGAATGGGTCTTTGAGAGGGGTGAAATTATCCTCTCTCCTTTGGTTATTATTTTGAGCTTTGGCTCTAGGCTGACTCCTTCGATTTTGGTTCCGATTATTGTACTGAGTGGCTAAACCTTGAGGCGGTCCATTAACGACAATCTCATTAACCTGACTGGAAGCATTCCCCATGTTATTGTTTTTGTTCTTATTTTGGGGAGTTGTTATCGGTTTATTGTCGGGCCTGGTGCTGAGGGGTGTCCCTCTGGCCCTTTCATGTCATGCCACACGCTCAATCATGGAGTCTAAAGAGTGGGGGATAAGTCCTTGGCTGAAGAAGGTCCTGTATTCAGGAGCGGCATTCTCTAAGACTATGGAGATTTTGGCTGGGTCAAAAAGTGGACATTCTATGACCCGCATCGCCACCTCGCAGAATCGACCAATGAAATTCTCAAAGAATTCTCCTGGGTTTTGTTTTGTTGTATTGAGCTCGCCCAGGGAGAGAGGTTTTAGTGTCGATCCACGGTAGTGAGAGACAAATAGGTTGAACATTTCGTCTGGAGTGATGTGTGGTTGAGCGGACATTATTCTCCAATGCCAGTTTAAGGCCTCGTCGGTCAATGTTTGCGAAAATATGGCCTTCAGTTGGTTAGGCCTATCTCGTAAAGCTCGAATGGAGAGGAGGTAAACGTTGACGTGAGTATCTAGATCGCTCTTCCTGTTGAACTTGTTTCTAAATTCTGGGATGACAAATCCCATGGGAAGGTCTTCCATGCCTCTAATGATCTCATGAACATAGGCCTTCGGCAGTAGAATTTCATGCATGCTCATTCTTACAAGCATGTCCTGTATTGCTTTTATGCTACCTTTGTGTTGGGTATTTGGCATGACAGTAGGCCCACCAGTTGGTGCGTTCCCAAACATAGACTGATGAGCCGAGACTTAGGGTATATGTTGGCCTACATGGGCTTGAGATTGATGAGCCTCAGTCACCAGGGAGGTTTGATACGTTTGTGCCTGAGGAGCATACTAACATCTAGGTGTCGCCACCATTTGCGGAAATTGCACGGTTTGTTGGACTGGATGAACTAGAGGGACCGATTGAAGAATCGACTAACTCGGTTGTGCTAGGGGTTGACCGATACCACTAAGTTGGTTTGGGATCGACCCGTAAGCTGGGGCATGAACGTGTAACCTAGGTCAACTAGACTTTTAAGGGCAGCTTGGACGCCCATCTCGCCTAAGGGTCAATCTAGATTAACATCTCTGCTTCGTACAATGTTCAGGACATCATGAGTTGTACTATGGTTGCTCGAGGTTGGGTTAGATCCGCTCGACCTAGGTGGTTCTTGGTTTTGAGATCGCTGTGCCCCAGGGTTATCTTAGTGCGACTTCTAGGAATTGGCATTAGATACATCCTGAAATTCTTCCCTTGCTCAGCTTCTACTTTGGTTGCCTAAAACCCCCTGTAGGACGACGCTCGGTCGAACCCCTTGACTATTCATAGTTTTTCGGGCGGAGCCGACTTTTCTGACCACACAGATCTCAGGAATAGGAGTGGATCCTTGAGACTTTGCCTCTAATTGAAGACTTGGGCGTTGGATAATGGACTAGCCTGAGTTCAACCGATAATCCCAAGGGATTGCAGCATATTGGTCCCTAGGTTTGGGTAGGGTAGGCTTAGAGTCGGCCATGGAGCGATCATCATAGTCACCTTGAGTGATTGACCTGGTGATTTCTTTTGATAGGGTTCTAGAATCTAGAGTAAGGTAAGATTTAGACGCGATGACTTAGGGAAGACCTAGCCTGACTCTAGGGGCAAAACCTTAATTGAGACCTAAGCTAAGACTAGATTGGATGAAACTTGCTAGACTCAATGGGTTTTGGTTCAGACCCTGAATTAGGGTAAGCTTAGCCTATCTCTAGAGGCAACTCTAAGCTTAGACCTATGCTAGAACCTAGACTAGATGGGTACGAGTCTTGGCTCGAACCAAGAGTGAGTCTGGATTCGGACCTGGTTGTGAGCCTGATTCAGACCTGGACTGAGCTGGGTGCAAGCCTAGGCTTGGACCAAGAGGGTTATGAAGATCAGACCGGGTGTGGACCCATACTGGATCAAGGTTGGTTTAGGCACGAGCCCTTGACTCGAACCAAAAGGCTAGGCTAGGTATAAGCCTAAACTTGGACCCAGAGAGTTTTGATGATCAGACCAAGTATGGACCCGGACTGGATCAAATATGAACTAGGAATGAGCCTTCGGCTCAGACCAAGAGGTGACCTAGTTCGGACCTGGATGTGAACCTGGTTCAAACCTGGGCTAGGCTGGGAATAAGCCTGAACTTGGACCCAGAGAGTTTTGATGGTCAGACCAGGTATGAACCTAGACTGGGTTAAAGATGAACTACGAACGAGCCTTCGACTTGGATCGAGAGGGGGCCTAAGTTCGGACCAAAGCGAAATCTGGTTCAAACCTAGGCTAAGCTGGGTATGAGCCTGGACTTGGACCCAAAGGGTTCAGCTCGGACCAAAAGTGAGTCTAGACTGAGATCTAAGATTAACCAACATAAATAAGCAAGCACAGCATACGAAAACTTTTGACCTAGATTATAGGTAGGGGTTCCTAACTATTGAAATACGGCTAGACTGATATAGGTCCCCACATAGGTCTTGGCCTCCTGTTATAGGATTTTCACCAGGTCCTACTATATGTGGAGTTGCTTTGAGGCAAAAGATTACAGACGGGCGCTCACAGTTAAAGGTACGCTAATCCCAACCACCTCGACTCTCAAAGCTAGGTTCCCCTCATGCCGTTAACGTGGATTTTGGGGGTCTTCGAAATATTTTTTTGTTGGTTTCCCCGGCATTCCCGGTCCGGTGTATTCTGGAGTGTGTAAAGAAGCACGTACTCCAAAATAATTTTCAAGAACACAATCCAATGAAGAAATAAAGCGAGCACTTGGCACTAATCGTGCCTACGATGCGCGCTTCGAAATGAAGCTCACTCAAAGAACAGTATAGATGGAGGGGTAAGCAACCCCTAAGAAGGTACAATCAAAATAGTGAGACCAAGCATGGTCTGTGTTAGGTCGAGCGCGGCCCAAGTCGAGGGTGACTAAAATGGGACACAGTTCAGGGAGGGTGCAAGCAACCCTCAATGTATTTTTTTTTATTTTTAAAATTTTTTATCTTTTTAACTTTGATGAAACACGGTTAAACTAAGTATAGTGAAAGCAGGGAAAACATGATTTCAATCAAAATTAACAAACTAAAATAAAGTCAGAAAGCTAGAAACAGAACAGACCAAACCTATCTGAAGCAAAATATTTTTTTTATTTTTTCAAAAATTTATTTTAAGCCAAAAATTGGTGAACATGAAGCCAAAAGGCTCTAGAAAAGGTTTGTGGGGTCCCAGGAATTTCTTGGGACTACTGCAACTGGGCGACATTGGTGGTGTTGCCCGAGCGTCACTATTGGTGTCGCCCTTGCAGGCTGGGTGACCCTCCTAATGTCTCCCAAAAAAAGTATTTTTTTATTTTTTCTGATGAAATAATGTCACAATAAACTTGCAGAAGCAAAGAAAACAATATTTCTGATAAAATAAATTAAAATAAAATAAAACATAAGAGAATAGATAGAACAGAGAAAATTATTTTTTTTGTATTTTTAAAAATTTTATTTTGATCAAAAAAAATTTGAACAGTTAAAAGAGATCCCTAGAACATGACTGAAAATTCTCAAAATATTCTGAGACATTTAGACTTGGGCTACAAGGGGGCGTGTTGCCCTGGATCTAGGCGGCACTAATGGAATCGCCCGAGCGACACTGTTGGTGTCGCCCAGAATAAATAGCATTTTGCAGCACCAAAATTCTGGGTCCTAGTCACAACCAATGAATTTAAAGCAATGAATAGATCAAAACTAATCAAAACAAAGTCAAAACAGTAAAAGAAGAAGAAATAAAGGAGAAAAAGACAATACCAAACCGAGTCGGATGGCCCGGGACCCCCGAGCCTTCGAGGGCTCGCCTGTATAAGAACCGGCATTCTCTTTGCCTCTCTAATTCAGAAGTTTGATCAACAGATCTCTGTTTGAAAAGGGTTGTTGTGCCCTAAGGATGGTTTAGAACTAGGGTTGTTGTGCCCTAAAAAGGTTTCTCAGGCTTAGGGTTTGGGTTTTCATATTAGAGTTAACGTTAGGGTTTTCTCAGCCAATTCTTTTATCTGGTAGAATTCCCTCTGTCTTGTTTTGAAGCAGTCCCCCTATGAATGGCCACGAAAAGAGGTTTATAAAGGCCAAGGATCTGTTGGGAAGGGCATCTTTTCATAAGTAATAGATCCTCCAGCTGAAAATACCAATTTTGGGGATTCGGGTTTGGGTAACACCAGTGGTGTCGCCCAGATGACATGCCTAGCGTCTCCCAATAAAAATGGTAAAAATCATCACAAAAAGGTAAGAAATCGAGGTACAAAGGGAATTTTCTAATTTGGGTCAAAAAGGACTGGGCGAGACCACTCGTGTCGTCTAGTCTGGGCTGGGTGACTCTAGGAGTGTCGCCCAAAATAAAAATAGTCCGAATTCAAAAATTTCACTTTAGGTGTGGTCCTCAGCCTCTTTTGAAGCTCTCGGAGAAACTTTGGGTCAAAAATGAATTTTCTACTATTTTTAATGATTTGTTTGGTAAAATAGGGCATCTACAGGATTCTAGATCAAAACAGGATATCTGTTGGGTTCTGGGTAGGCTGAATGGTTCTGGGTCACATGGTATGCTGTATGGACTATGGATTTTGGGTTTACTAGGATATTGTGGTCCTAAGGGTTCAGGAAACCATAAAATTTGCTAGATTTAAAATGGGGTGTCTACACCCGGGTCCAGGAGTAGTAGCCCTAGATGAACCCGCTCTCGCCGTCATATATAAAGCCTGCTTCTAACCAGGAAGCCTTATAGTCATGAATTTTAAGCCCTAGGATGGGTAAGGTCTTGGGCTCAGTAGTGTTCACATGAGTGAAATGAAGAAGGAGATCTCGTTAAGGCAGGGCACGATAGGAGTTATGTGTAATTCCCCACACTCAACCTTGTTCACCGAGAAGTTGATGTTTCCATGCCATAAGAGGTTTATTGGAAACTTGTCATCAAACAGGTACAAGGGAGAGTTCCGTGATACCGAGATGTCGATACACTTCTTCTTCCAGTTTTCATCTTCCTTCGAGAAAGGAATAGAACTCATGATGTCTGCAGCAAAGAAAAGAAAAGAAAGGTCATATGACCAAAAAGATTGAAGACATGACTCCATAAGTTTTTTTTAACCTATGGACGATGCTTTATGGCTCGGATAGAGGTTCGACCCTCTGGTCCCATTCATCCCAATCAAGGTTTAAGATTTTTCAAACCTACACTTGATGCCTTCATGGCTTAGGATGAGGTCTGAACCCTTTTGAAATCAGGAAGGCAATTGATGCTCCTGTCAAACCAATGAGCAAAGGTAATCAAGAACAACACAGACATAGACCTAAAGCCTGATGCACTGAAAACTGTCGGCCCTAATGCCAGAGCTTATCAATGGGACTCAAACGGAAGTTTTCTTGACTCCCAGATCAACACTTTTGGAAGACTTAGCCTGATTTTGAAAGAACACCCAAAGGAGTTAAACAAAGTCCAGTGAAAATCTCTCCAAGAAGCATTGAAAACCAGGAGATAGTCCCCTGAGGACCAGAAGATTGAAGGTCGGATCATCCTTAGGACTCAGAATCAAGGTATTTTTTAAGAATTCCCTTGGCCAGAATTTCGAGGGAGGAGGGTCTACAAATGTATTCTCCTCTTATATGGAATGCAACTTTTTTATAATCGAAAATACGGGCAAAGAACTCGGTCCCCGCCTTGGTTTCGGGTGCAAACATGTTGAAGAGTTGATAGAGAAAGGTCCCGTCAAATTACGCAAAGAGCGAGAATCAAGCCACAATACCATATTTCACTCAGACCGCTGACAAATGCTGGCTTTCCTTGTAGCTTAGCCTTGAAGTTCAAGAGAAGCCTTTTAAAAGAGTTTAATAAAAGAGGAAGGGGGGGGGGGGGGGGGGGTTTAGTGAAGAGCTTTCGGAAGTAAAGAGATGGTAATGAAATCAGACAAATCGAAGCAAATCAAACTAATCTAAGAAAACTTCAAATCATACTCAAGAGTAACTATTGAAACATTAAAAGATAAAGATAATTGAATCTCATTAATGCTTACGATTGAAAATAAAGAGGAAAGAGAGGGGAATGTAATTTGTTATGGAGGGTTTTCAATGGGAAAGAGAGAGAGAGAAAGAAAGAAAGAGAGATAGAGAGAGAGACTTAAAAGAAGACCTTAAATGCTTATTAATGGAGAAATGAGAGAAAAAATGGGTAACATGATGTAAATTAAATAGAAAAATATCACGTATCTTAGGCCGGACCCCTAGGCCCGACACCTAAAGTCGGCATTGATTCAAATTAAATAGTTGCACAGTCAATCCCGATCTTTTGGGTTTAAATGGGGCAAAGTGAATGTAGGAGGAAGAGGACCTAGAAGATCTGATTATTTGGGCAGCCTTCAAGATAGAGTGTAGGTTTGTAGGTTAAAATCTAAGTTTGGAAGCTTGGGCGAAGGTTCGAGCTTAGTCTAAGTTTACTGTGACAGAGCTTACGTATGATGCGCATAAAATTATCTCTAAACCTTTGGTCAAGTGGTCTATTTAAAGCCAAATCAGTCTCAAAATAGTCGTTGGATCACTTTTTAGGGGCAATTTCATCTATCAATCCAAGGAAGCTAGTCCGAATACCTCTAGCGCCACTGGCTCTGGTGCTGGATCTGTCTTGATCAGCATTAAATGCTGCCTTCCATCATAAATGCCTCATTAATTTCTCTCTTGTCATGTGTCATGATAGGGTACAGTTTTGTGGGTGTGTGTCAAAGATCCAGCACCGTTGGTAGCAGCACAGGCACCACTTGAAACTGCTCCTCCCTTAATCATGCCACGTGTCACGTTCTGGGACCTTTGGTCGAAGCTAAGCGCTACTTGGAATTCCTCTGGTACCACCTTAGGTGGCGATAGCTTCTGATAGCTATCCCATTGTATCATCCTTTCAGTGGCTGATGGGACACTTCCTATTCTACTAAATTTCGACATGTATGTGCATATCGTCGTCAGAAATTACATTAGTATGTCGTGACACGTTTCAGTCCATACTGACAAGCATCATTATTCCACTTTATATCACTTCCGCAAACCGCCATCGTTTTGAGATGGTACTGGTCTGTCAGGGCTTCAAGGGTTGTCAGCACCATTGGTAGTGGCGTCAAGTCCTTCACTCTTCTTTTTGGTCGATTTTTTTATGCTTTGTTCTGCGTGCCTTCTATCACCATTGGGAAATGCTCCAATGCCACTGGGAGTGGCACCAAATCATTATTTTCCTAAGTTGCTCCTAATTTGACGATCTTGATCATTGTTTTAACATATTCTATGTTACAAGTGCCTTCTGCTCCATCAGAGTACTTTGGGGCTTGTGAGGTCTAGTTTTACGGATGGTTTAAAGTGGGTGTGAATGTTTCAAGTACCGAGGTGGCTTGCCCAGGGCATTTTGGTCTGTCATGATTCCCTCAATCGAAATCAAAGTATCTACAATAAGGTTTGAAAAATCGTTGATTAGGATTGGTGCAATGCCATTTTTTGATTTGTGAGGGACTCCCAATACTCTTTACTGAGAATCAATCCGATTTGCATTGCATTGCCCAGTTATACCAAAGAATCAGGCGATTCTATCATAATAGTCGCCTAGCTCATTCAAATGTTTGGGCGGGTCAATTGAGAGACTACTATTTTAGCCTCAATCTGCCACCATTTTTATTTTCACTCATTTCACATCTATGTTTTCTCAAAAACTACCTATTTTGTTGATGTTTAAACTCTCCACGACGTGCAAAACAATAATTTTCAGAAATCAAAGGCTGAACAATAGAGTTTTCTTTGAGATTTGAAAACAAGAATTTGTTTGAGATTGAAATTGTTCAGTTCGTTTTTTTATTTATTTTTACTAAGAATGAATATGTTTCGATCTTTTTAATTTTTTATCAAATTAAAACCAATCAAACTAGTTTAATTTGTTTTGAATATAAAGTATATTTGATTAATATGTTTTGATCTGTTTTGATTTTTTCCTCGAATTAAAACCGATCAAACAAGTATAATCCGTTTTGAATATAAAGCCTATTTATTGTGCATGTGATTTCGAAATTTTTAATCAAACCAATTTGATTTTTTTTTCAATAGAAATGAAACCAATTTAACTTATTTTAAATAAAAGAACCCCAAAACTTTTGAATCAAAACCAGATTATATTTTTAAATCTATTTTGCTGAATTTTGTTTTAGGTTTCTAATAATTATTCTGAAAGGTTTTCTCAAAAGGCCGCCTGATATTTATCATTTTACATCCATTTGGTGCCAATTGGTCCCAAAAAGATTTCTTCTTTGAGGCCTCTACAAGATTAAGACAGTTGTTTTCGAAATTGAAAACCCTTTTGATCAAAATCGAGCGCTCAAAGCCTGAGTTTTTTGTGTTTTTTTTTTTTTGAAAACCAAGCTCAGATCTATTCATATTTGAGTTCAAATGATTTGGAATCTATTATCTAAATTTGATCAGATTTAAAATTTTAACAAACGACAACATTAGTGATTTATATAAAAATAAAAAATATTTCAAATAAATAATTTGTGTTTTCCTTCATTTTCAAAAAAGAGTTTATACTGGATCATTTAGATTGAACAATCCAAGGTAGGAATCATCCGTCAAATAGAACTAGTCCAACAATGGATTGATTCGGACCTCCCGTCATTTTCTAAGGCGTGAGATGGTCGGCCCTGTTCCCCACCCCCACCCCCATGCGTGCACGTGTGTGCATGCATGTGGTGAACCCGTATGTGGCCGTGAGGACAAGGGTGGGCTGTGGTGCAGTTCAAACCAACAAAATTTAAAATGAAGTCTTCCCTCAAAGTGTAGGGGTTAGATACACCTGGACGTGTTGCCCTCTTAGATCCCGGGGTGTGTATGCACCCACAAAAAAGCCCCCGGTTGCTCTTATGGAGACGGTTTGGACTCAACCCCCTTGCCCTCCTTCAGACTCGATTTCCTCTCTTGAACCATGTGCATGTTGTGGTTCGGGGTCTCTTTGGCTTGAAAGTGTGGTTGGTTAGGTTTAGATTGAGTTCAGTGTGGTTTGGTATAGGTTTGGTGGGTATAAGCTATGCTAGGTTTGAGTAGGCTAGGTTAGGTGGGTCCGTATGGATTAGGTTAGGCATGGGGTAAACTAGGTTTTTATGAGCTAGGCTAAATGGGTTTTGGTCGGTAGGTTAGGTGGGTCTATGTGGATTAGGCGGGTTCGAATAGGTAAGCTAGGTGGCTCGCGTGGGTTAGGCTAGGTGGCTTGTGTGGGTTAAGTAGAGAGCCGGGTAGGCTAGGCTCGAATGGGTTGAATGGAAGGGGAGTGATCGGAATCCGGCATCCTTCCGGTGACACCTCCACTAGGAGGTATCTCAGCGACGGTAAAAAGGGTCCTAAGCAAGTGGCCTAAGTACCCCGAAGGTAATCTGTGAATGACGCGTCGGGCCAAACCCAGCCATACGTCTCACAGGAAAAGCCTCCTTAGAAAAGGGAGTATGGTCTAGGTAGGGAGTGGGTGCACTAGGGGTGTATGGTCTAAGTAGGGAGTAAAGTGCATTAAGGGTGTATGGTCTAGATAGGGAGTAGGGCAAAGTGGGATTAGTCTCTCTTTGCATAAAATTTTTCTCTTTCCTCTCTCAAGGGCAAAAGAGTTTCAACAAAGCACAAAGCAAAAAAGACCTCACTCTCTTTCTCCATCTAAGTTTAAGATTTTTTCATTGATTTTTCCAACCTTTTTTAAAGCTTTTACGTAGAGTTCAACCTTGAAAGAAAGGTGGATACTCAAAACCCACGAGGATTGTTGTAAAATATAAATAACAATACTAAAATAAAAATCCAAAATAACAGAAAAATTACCAAAAAGACACCAAAAAATCATGATAATAAAAATAGGTCCCTAAAAAAGACATCTTCCCATCCACATGGCTTAGGGGCTTCTTTCAGCTTTTTCAACTGTGTTTCAAACGATCTATGGGCGTCATGTGGCTTCTTTCAGCTTTTCCAACAGTATTTCGGACGATCTATCGTCTTGAAAACGTAGATCACACCGAAGCGATCGTTTTGATATGAAATTTGCATCGAACCACAAAGTTTTGAGGGTATTCTTAATGTTTTTCATTTTTCAGTTTCATGCAAATGTAATTTTCCTTCTCCGCACGATCTTGTAAAAACCGAGGCATTTCTTGCTTTGACAAATCAAAGGAGACGCCATCACAGTCGTTTCGCACCAACACCATGCGAAATGACCCCCAATTGGTTGTTTTGGGTTTCCAGCAAAACTATTTTTTTGTTCCCTTGAAATTTGTGCACAACTTGCGAGCCCTAAAATGACATCTTCTTGGACGGTAATCATGGTTTTTCTTATCTCAAATCGATGCTAGTTGAGCTATGATGAAACACACTCATTTTGGGTCGACCCAATCTCCAGGTGTCGCATTGCAATCGTTGGAGCGAAGATAGGTCGCACACTGTTTTTCTGCATAAACCCAATTTTTTGCGACCTCCTCTTTAGGATTTCTATTGCTCTAGTCATTGCTCTTGTCTGTGGTCAATACCAAAAGATCGTGCCCATTAAAGAGCGCAACATATCCGAACTTGGGCTGCATCCAATTAACGGATCACGAGATACAAAAGTGACAAGCTTGTCCCATTTTTTGAAGGATGTAGCAGCTTTTTACTATTTTTGACAAGGGGTCTACCTTGTTTTTTTTTCATTTTGAAAAAGTAGGACCTAAAAAGATCCGTTTCGAGTGAAACTTGGCGGTCGGGGGGTCTTTAGACCTTCTAAAGCCGCATACGGAGACCATATGAGATCAGCTTCTAGAAGTTTCACTATGGTAGACAATGTACACGCATAGAGCATGGTACGCCCTTATTGTACTTTCTTCCTATCTCTTCACACCTTCACCCGGTTGGGGTGAAACTTGGGAAATAACTTCGGGGTATCAAACGCCACTTTCGTGCATTTTTTGGAGCCTAAGTGAGGTCTTTGTAGAGGCTCTTCAAAATCTAGACTTATTCCATGTGTGGGCTTCCATAGTCCTCAAGGTCTATCCTAAAGGGCATGGTTGCAACTGCTTTCTCTTTTATTCGCATGGGAAAAAGGTGTGTCAAAAATACGTGTCAATATGAGATTTATATAAGGTGCCCACCTTATACTGTATAAGTATGGCGCACCTCTAAATTTTGCCAAAATTTGTAGTTTTAATATTGGAAACTTTACAGTGGCTTGATACTTCATGATCAGTCCTAATTGAAATTTAGAATAAAAACACGACATAGATCGAACATATTTATAAGGAAAAAGTTTATATAAGGTGTCAACCTTATACTGTACAATTAAGGTGCACCTAAAAACCCATTAAATAAAGTTGTAACTATGCTAGAAAACCCTCAAATAGATCATTGCGACCTCGAGAATCAGAGATAAGAAAAAAGGGGGATTTCTAGTCCAAAAAATAGTTCATCTTCTAATACATTTTCTGGATGTCCATTTTCAAGATTTTCAAGTGTTTAGAGATTTGTTTAATCTTCATTGTTACAAGAACTTTTAAATTTCTTGGGGACAACATTAGATTTTCATATCATCGTAAGGCTTTGTGGCACCCAAACTATATTTTCGGCATGGTTTTGAGGTGCACCTTACTTCAATAGTATAAGTTTGACACCTTATACCTCACCCTATTTATAAATATTTGAAAATAGACGGTCCAGATAACTTGTAACAAATATATCCATACATCTCATGGTAGAAATGATTAATTAAATTTTTTTTCAACTTTAAACAGCTATTTTTAACTTAATTTTTGAGGTGCACCTACTATAAGGTTGCAACCTCATATAAACTTTTCCTTTTCTAGATACTATTGAATACTCCTGTGGAATATACACTATTCATCCTTGGAACTTGGAGAAAAGTAGCCATCCTGCTCGAAACAAGGGTAACATTGAAAGTAATTTGCAACTCATCTCCGCCATTGGATTTGCAGCAATGGTGAGTGCTGGGCTTTAAGTACCCAAAACGATGCTCGTCGCAAACGATACTCACAATTTACATCCCTCCACCCTGGAGTATATATAATTGCTATGGAATTGTTTATAGCTAGATGTGTATTGTGCACTTTCTTTTAGTGGTGTCTTTTAACAAAAAATAAAAAAAGAAACGCTATTGCATTTTTTTTTTAAGTGAGGTTTGTATAAGATGCCTTGTTTATATAGTAGAAATAAAGCACACCTCTAAAATTTGTTGAGAGGTGTAGCTCTGTTGTTGGAAACCTTACGATAGCTTAGAGATCCATTTTTATCTCTGGTTATAAAATTTAAAATTTTAAAAATGTTACGAATTAAGTATATTTATAAATAATTGAAAATCTTGAAAATAAACAATTTAGATAACTTGTTAAAAAATACACTACTTTTAGGAGTTGAAATTCTTTTTTTTTTTTTTTCATTTTCATACATCTTGATGTCAAGATAATCGATTGGAGGGTTCTCCAATGGTGGAATACTATATTTTAGAGGATTTTTTAGATGCACAATACTATAATGATACAACCTTATATAATATTTTTCCCATTTCATTTGTATATTAAAAGGGTGAGGTTAGTACAAGGTGCTTTCTTTATACTATAAAAGTAAGGCGCACCTATAAAATTAGCTTGGAGATGTAATATTCGTGCGGAAAACTTTTATAATGGCTTAAAAATCTAACAGTATTCCTTAGTTATGAAATTAAATTTTTTACAAATTGACTGGATCTATAAATACTTGAAAATCTTGAAAATAGACGGTCCAGATAACATATTATAGCGACAATTATGTCAATATCTATTTTAGTTTCCGTTATTATTAAAATATTTAAAACTTTTTGTTATTACACATATGTCTGTTTTTTAACTTTACAATAATTTTTTTTAAAAAAAAACAAAATTACCTATTTTTAGTTTTTCAAAAACAAAAATGGGCTGGATTTCGGTTTTTGAAAAACTGAAAATGGTCCCGTCTCAAAACTTCCACATTGAGAAACCAGTCCATGGAACACTTTAGCAATGGCCAAGTTGCCAAGGCTTGAGCACCCCTTTGGAGTACTAGTAAAAGTGAAGCAATTTGGGGTCACCCCAGTTCCTAGCATCAAAGAAAAAAGCCGTAAAGCTTAAATAGGTCTATTGCTCTGTATGTTCTCATTAATTTTTATTCAGCCTCCGTGATTTCTATTCACCATTTCATAGCAGTTTAAGCTGAGAGACACATTCAACTGAAGCACTTGTTCGTTCATACACTCCTCAAACTAAAAACCATATGATGAACTAGGGTGTGGCTTGTATAAGTCGTGAATCACACCTCCAGATTGTGCCGAAATATGTAGTTTCAATGTTGAAAATTATCTTTGAAAATTTATCGGGAAATTTACTTATGGACTGGTTAAATTTATGAGAGAGAAAAAGAAAGAGAGAGAGATATAGAGAGAAAGAGAGAGAGAGAGAACGAGAGAGAGAAATAGAGAGAATTATAGAGAGCGGAAGTTTTGAGACCCAAAGGTTTGCAGAGAGCATGAGTTTGGAAACCAAAAGGTTGCACGCAGTGTTATATGGATGGGGCCATTTCCAGTTTTTCAAAAACCAAAATTAGGTCCATTTCGGTTTTTGAAAATGGGTAGTTCCATCTTTTTAAAAAATAAGTGTTATGAAGTTCAAAAAATGGACATATGTATAATAACATAAAGTTTTAAGTAATTTCATAATAACGAAAACTAAAACAGATATTTATGTAATTTTTTCCTTATTATAAGATGTATTATTTTTTAAGATTTGAAATTCTTTTGTTCTTTTTATTCACATCTACACATCTCGAGATCAATCAATTTTAAGGTTCTCCAATTTGAAAACACTCTCTTCTGAAGCATTTTTAAGGTGCACCATACTTCAATAGTATAAGATTGCTTCCTTATATAAACCTTTTTCATATTAAATTAGAAAAAGTTCTATGTGAGACTACGGGTGTAAATTATACATATTTCCAATGTATCATAAATGATACATCCATCCCAAGTATGTATATGAAAAGTGTTAGTCCTGTATAAAAAAGAAGTTGATGGTTTAAATTTATTCTTAAAAAATTATTACACTTAAATTTTAAGATTTATAGCATTTTACATACTAACATGGGAAAATATATAATGAGACTATTTGCCTCTAGTACAATATGGTCACAATTAATCTGGCCCATTGGATGTGAAATTGGATAGCTACAGTTATTTCATTGACCAAGCTTAAAGTTCAAAAGAAATATTTTTGGTCTTTGTAGCACACTCAAGCTATCAAATTTCTCATTAATGGTAAGTCACAACCTCTCTATACTAAAGATAAATAGTCTCATTGTATACAATTCCTACTAATATCCTCCAAGTTAAAGATTAATATTTCAAAAAAAATTAAGTGCAAAATCCATCTCAAAAATGAATTATAGAGGGTGTGATCCATGGCTCAAGAGGATCATTACCATCCAATACATAGGTTTGTTGGTAATGGTAAGAGTAGGATATTGAAATTTAGATCTCTATCATATTCCATGAACCAACCTAACGGAACGATGATGATGCTCGTGGCATGAATCATAGAAACAGCATATTCCCCAATTACGCGTATCCAAAGTCCCCAGTCTCGAGTCCCCATTCCCGAGTCATTTCATGCGTATTCAATTGTGCGTATCCAAACGGAACGATGATGATGCACATGTGGAATGTATCATAAAAACAGCATATTCCCCAATTATGCGTATCCAAAGTCCAAACGCCAAAGTCCCGAGTCCCGAGTCATTTATGCGTATCCAATTGTGCGTATCCAATTATGCGTATCCAATTGTGGATATCCAAAAGGAACGATGATGATGCACATGTGGCATGTATCATAGAAACAACATATTCCCAATTATGCGTATCCAAAGTCCCGAGTCCCGAGTCATTTATGCGTATCCAATTGTGCATATCAAAATGGAACGATGATGCATGTGGCATGTATCATAGAAACAGCATATTCCTCATTATGCGTATCCAAAGACCCAAGTCCCGAGTCCCCAATTATGCGTATACAAAAGGCCTATATGATAATGTAGTCAACTATGAGCGCATATGAGTTATTTAGAAAAAGCACGAGGCAGTATTTATGTTAGAGAATCAAAACCAGATATAGGATAAGATGGAACGCATGATCACAAAAATAACCTTACATTTCATTTTCAAATTACCTATAAATGACCATACAAAATGGCCACACATTTTCCTAAATTTGACTTTTCCTTTGAAATAAATTCCAAAACGTTTCACGCCTATTTGCATGTTTCATTACCTCAATTTTTAATTTAAAATCTATTTGCATGTTTCATTACCTCAATTTTTAATTTAGATTTTAAATTAGAATAAAGCTCGAAGGATGATGATCTAACTTATGGCTAAAACAAGGCCAACGCTTTACAAGAAAAATAAATGCCACCTTAAAATTCTATAACGGGTCAAGGTTGACGCTGCCCCTACCTAGACCCAACCTGACTAGGTTTCGCCCAGACCTGGACTTGGGTCAGGTCCAAGTAACTTGGAAACAGATCTGGGTTGGGTCTGAGTCACTTAAACTCGAACCTAGGTCTAGAAATTAAACAATAAAATATTTTATATATTTTTTAGAATATATATTAATAAAATATATTTTTTGTGGGTCTGGGTTGGGGCGAGTCGACCACAACTTGAGCAGATAAGGCCCATGCCAAAGTCGGACCTAGACCGGACTTGCCAGATCCAAAACATAGCCTGGACCTAGACCCAGGTTGGATCGACTTGTTGACCAATGCCACCTCTAGTTCCGGTATTGGAAAACCTTCAAATTGATTATCTCTATCTTGATCATTATGGTCATAAAAAAAAAGGAAAAAAAAAGAGAAATATATCAAGCCCTAAAAATAGGTGTATTGTAACACATTATTTAGGGTGTTCATTTTCAGGTTGTCATGGATCCACAAGATTTGTACCATTTTTTGAGCTACAAATTTTATACTCGATTGTGGAAATAGATTTAGAGTCATCTTAAGGATTTAGGGTGCCCAAAGTGTTTGCTAGATAAGAGTTTGAGGTGAGGCTTTACTTTTTATACGGCCTAGGCCTTATGAAATCGCCATCTTTAAAGCCGACAAAAATTTACACAAGGACTAGAAATAATTTACGGTTCGCATGCTCTAACTTTTGGCATCTTAGATTGTGATTTTATTTTATTTTCTTTCTTTTTGTTTTATTTTATTTTATTTTCTTTCTTTTTGTTTTACTTTTGGCCCCCGTTTGACATTAGCAACATCAATCTGACCATATTATTTTGTTTTTTCAATTTCGATTCTCTCTAAAGTAATACGAAACAACAAAAATCGAACTACCGTATATCTGGAGCGGTTCGACATTGGCAACTTTGAACTGCCCCATGTATAAGTTTGTCCCAATTATGGAAGAGTTAAAAGGTGGCACGTTGGAACCATTCCATACCTAGAATTTGTGTAGTGGAGCGGTTTGATATTAGCCTTATCAAACCACTACGTACTCAAAAAGTTTTTTAACTAATGAGTGTTTGATATTGTTAGCATAAAAAAGCTTTTTTTTTTTTCTTTTTTCAAATGTGGCTCCTATTCACCAAATTTGAACTACTTAGTTCATCTTCCACAAGTTTTAGCGTTTAAAATTTCCATTTCCTGTCATTTCCCCCAACCCCCCCCCCGGATCTCTCTCTCTTATATATATATATATATATATATATATATATATATATAATAATAATGATCTGTGAGACTCTCTCTACTACCTACTGTGTGTACCGACCCG
>NW_006497454.1:1433507-1472553 GCF_000471905.2 Amborella trichopoda
CGTTAGTGTAAGGACCCCCGAACGGAGTCACCATTAAATTTAGGTACAGATATATAGAAAAGTTATGACATGGGTGTGGGATTTGACTTTTCTAGAGTTCTGTGTCAAATTTAATGGTGATCCTTTTGAGTCCTACACACATGGGTGTGGAAGGGTCTCATAGGATTATTATTATATGTAGAGATAGGGATAGTTTTTAAGATAGTTTTTAGTTTTAAATTTAATTTATCTTGTAATTGATGTAGATATCTATCTTGATAAAACTAGATTAGTTTGTCATTATCAATAACTGATAAACCATATATTTATACGGGACTTTGTATATTCTTGACAAGATACAGAGATCTCTCTACAGGATTCAAAATTTTAACATAGTATCAGAGCCGGGCAGCAACCTCTCTCTCATGTGATTCAACGAGCCTAGAAATTGCGATTGTGTTTTTCTAGAGAGAGATGCTCTAACTTTATCCCTGAAATTCATTCTCGTAGCAAACCCTAATTGATTCTTATTCGAAGCTGCTCAATCTTTGTCACGAGCCAAAAACCCTAATTTATCCCCATCTAGAGTTGCTCGATCTTTGTTTTTGCAACTCAAAGGCTGAAACCCTACTTGATCGTCAGTCAAATTTGCTCGATTGGTATCAGTCAAACTTGCTCGATCTTCATCTCTAGAACTGAAAACCAAAAAGTTTATTTGTGCTGTTTTCTGAGGCCGTAAGTGTCTGCAAAAGTTCCCGTATGAGGTTTGCATCCGTTAATTTCTGCTAACACACGCCTTCGCAAACCTTTGTTAATATCTTTACTTTGCAAACTTTTGTACGCAAAAACTTTGCATCTTTTAAGATATGTTAACACGTTGCCTTTGCAAAATTAAATAATATCTCGGCCTTGCAAATTGGTTTAATGCTGTCTCAAGTAGTGTTGCACGTTTGAAAAAAAAAAAAAGTGAGTTGATATGGGTTGTGATCTCGTGCTTAGGTCCATAGGGACCATATTATTTCAAGACTCTTAACGACTATATTATATCTTGAGGACCATATTATACCAAAACTACCATCTTATATCAAAACTCTTGAGTGATACAATTTACACATGGCTTCTGAAAAATGAGATATCTTGGCTATAAAATTATATGGGAAAAACTATCCCGATTGGCGATTCCATTTTCAATTTTTTGTTGAAGGGAAAGGTTTGTGGATTTATGTTGATGGCACTGAACTTGAACAGGCTATACCAAATACTAAAAATATGCAACAATGGAAAATCAACAATGTAAAAATTATCTCATGGATCCTTGGCTCTGTAGATCTGGATATTGGAAGGACAACGAGAGGCTTCCATACCGCGAAAGAAATGTGGAAATATTTGGAAAAAGTTTATCAGCAATCAAATCTTGCAAGACGCTTCTAAAGCGAGTAAGATATGTTTTCTTATAGCCAAGGGAAAAAAACCATTCACGAATATTATGCTAGTTTCATGTACTTGTGGACAAAATATGAATATGTAAACTTGAAGGCTATCACTAGTGCTTGTTGCATTAAGAGCTTAATGGAGATACATGGTGACAGGAAGGTGATACAGTTTTTGATGAAGTTGCTCCCAAACTATGAGATTTTTCGAGCCAATATTTTGAATCACGAAACATTAACAAATATGGATGCTATTCTCGGTGAATTACTTCGTAGGGAAACAAGAATCACGACCCAAGCCACCATTGAAGGAAAAAAAGGATATATAATCTGTACTTGTAGCTCAACGGGTTAGAGGAACACCATCACAAAAGGATCCATACTTGCTGCAATGTTATGAGTGGAAAGAATATGGTCATATAACATCCCAGTGTAAGAAGAAATTTTTTTGTACTTATTGTAAACTTGCTAGGCATATTATCACCGAATTTTGAAATCCTTCTCGGCGAGGCAATCGGGCATTCGATACACAAAAACCTTTTTACAGGGCATACCAAGCTGCTAACGATGCTTCTAAGGGACTAAAGGTAGAGAACCCTCCATCCAGCATTATTCATGACCCAAATACGACAATGTCCCAGACATCGGATGATATTCGACAATTGGTACAAAACTCTGTATCTATGGCTATCTCTTCTATTTTCTCTGTTATGGGCTTGTCTGGTACGAACTATCACCTATCCCCTAGTGTAAATCCCCTTTGGTTTATTGACTCAGGTACCTCTAATCATATGAATGGAGTGCACACAAGTCCAACATCTATTAAACGATACATAAGTAATAGTCAGATTCTCATCGCTAATGGGGAAAATTTGAATATTATTAGTACTGATAATCTTTCACTTTTTATCTCCCATGGTACACCTTTTCATTTATGTAATGTCCTCTTCGTTCCTAAATTAACTGTTAATCTAATCTATTTGAGCCAACTAGTTGAGGATGGTTATAATGTTTAATTTTCTTGTGATACAAGACCAACACATTGGGAGAGTGACAGGGAAGGGGCATAGAATTGGTCGTTTGTTTGCTTTGGAGCTTGAGAAACTAAACCATGATGATGCTTCTTTATTTTCTCCATCGAATTCTGATTTTTCTGTTTCCAATAAACAATGGCATATGTGGCATCAGAGACTTGGCCATCCGAATGCAAATAAATTAGATACTTTGTTTCGTTTTGGTTCATTGACCAATAAAGCACTTGATTTGAATTCTATCAATAAATCTTGCATTAGTTGTTCTTTAAATAAAAACACCAGTTTGCCTTTTTTGACTCGAGTAGATAAAACAACTGCACATTTCCATCTCATTCATAGTGATGTGTGGGGTCCTACTCCAACTTTATCTAGAATAGGATATACGTATTTTATTTTGTTCATTGATGATTCTACATGATATACCTGGATATACTTTATGCACTATAAATTAGAAGTGTTATCCCATTTTAAAACATTTCTATCCATGATTGCAATTCAGTTTAATACCAAAGTAAAAATCTTACGATCAAACTCCGAGGGGGAATATTTATCATATGATTTTCAAGAATTTTTGAAAACACGGGGTATTCAATCACAAAAAACTTGTCCATATACTCCACAACAGAATGACATAGCTGAAAGGAAAAACCGCCATAGCTTAGAAGTTGTGAGGACCCTTATGCATGACTCCCGTATTCCTCATAGTGTTTGGGTTGAAGCTGTATCAACAACTATTTATCTCATAAATCGCCTCTCATCATTGATTTTGCATAAACAATCTCCATATTATTCATCATTTCATGTTCATCCTGATCTCTCTTACATGTTTTTGGGTGTGTATGTTTTGTTCATCTTCCTCAGCATGAACGAACAAATTTTTTTTTCAAGCAGTCACTTGTGTTTTTGTGGGTTATTGTCCTCACCAAAAGGGGTTTCTATGTTATGATCCAATAACTTGTCGTATACATATTTTTCGTAATGTCGTCTTTTTAGAAAGCATCTTTTATTATTCTTCAATTGCAAAATCATTGAGGTCCTCTACTCCTTTTTTTCCAGATTTCTCCACTGATAAATTATCACACCTTTTAGTGCCTCAATAGCAAGGCTAACAATACCAATCCATGCACACTCTATCTCACCAACCAGAGCAAGGTTAAACCTCCGCCCTACCTGTAAGTGATTCTTTTCCTACTCCTATTGATAGCTCTACCCAGTTACGACGTTCTTCATGTATTTCTCATGCATCTGATCGATATGACTTATCCCTTGATGATTTTGACTTTTCACTACAGCCTAGAGCTTTGTTTACTTCTCTTGATACTATTGAGGTTCCTTAGAAAGACCTAGATCTCTGTTTAGTCCCTAGATCATTATTTATCCCTTTAGATTCAGTGGATATTCCTTCCTTCTACCAGCAAGCGTTGCCTATGCCTTGTTGGAAAGAGACAATGGATACAGAGGCATGATTAGTTGCTCAAGCTTACAAACAGGAGTATGGCATAAACTATGATGAAATGTTTGTTCCTGTTACTAAAATGACTATTGTACGAATCGTAATTGCCCTCTCAGTTATTCGTCAGTGGACAATATCTCAAATGGATGTGAAAAATGTATTTCTCCATAGACATTTGAAAGTGACAGTATATATGCGACTTCTTCCTGGTTATTGCAATGATAAATCTATAGTATGTCATTTGAAAAAGTCATTGTATGGTTTAAAACAAGCTCCAAGAGCTTGGTTTGAACGATTTCGACAGGTCGTACTGTATGCTCGGTTAAAACAAAGCGCTCATGACTATTCGCTATTTACTCATAATTGTTCTTCAGGAATGACAATTATTCTCTTATATGTTGATGATATTATTATCACAAGAGATAACCTTGATAATATCAGACATTTGAAAGAGCTTCTCTGTCAATCATTCAAAATGAAAAATTTGGGTTCGTTAACTTATTTTCTTGGGCTGGAGATTCATAATTCCCCTAATGATACATAGTTAACCAGAAGAAGTACACTAATGACTTAATCAAACTGACTAGCTTATCTGATGAGAAACGAGTGGATACACTAATGGAGGTGAATGTAAAATATAGAAAGAATGATGGAGACAAACTTCCGGATCCTACTCTTTATGGACAACTGGTTGGGAGTCTAATTTATCTCACTATGAATTATCTAGATATTTCTCATGCAGTTCAGGTCGTTAGCCAATTTGTTGTTGATCTTTGTCGCATCCATCTCTCTGTTGTCCATCGCATCATTCGCTATCTACGGGGTACATACCATAGAGGTCTATTATTCTCTTCTAACTCTTCTCTCCAGTTACAAGCCTATGCTGATGCGGATTGAGCAGGATGCCTCGATACTAGACGTTCAACCACTGGGTGGTGCATTTTTCTTAAAAATTCTCTCATATCAAGGAGATATAAGAAATAACAAATTGTGTCTAAATCTTCTGTAGAAGCCGAATACCAAGCAATATCCTTAGCTTGCAGTGAAATTACTTGGTTGAGAGGCCTTTTACAGGACCTCAATATTCTTCATTGAACTCCTACATCATTGTATGCTGATAATATGAGCATCATACGTATTGCGTAAAATCTAGTGTTTCATGACCGTACAAAGCATATAGAAGTTAATTGTCATTTCTTTTGTGAAAAATTTCCGGCTGGAGAAGTTACACTCCCATATATTATCTCCCAACAACAACTTGCAGATATCTTTACCAAGGCAATGATTCGTGCTCATCATGACTATCTCGTTGACAAAC
Organism: Amborella trichopoda; assembly: GCF_000471905.2. The sequence goes on from NW_006497454.1 coordinate 1,438,722, forward strand.
TGATGATGTTCACTCAACCTCAGTTTGAGGGGGAGTGTAGAGATATGGATGGTTTTTAGGAAAGTTTTTAGTTTTAATTTTAATTTATCTTATATTTGATGTAGATATCTATCTTGATAATAGTAGATTAGTTTGTCATTATCAATAACTGATAAGCTGTAACGGAGATCTCTCTAGATGATTCAGAATTTTAACACTATATACATATATATATATATATATATATATATAAATAGATATATATATATGAAAAACTCTTCCCAATGCCTATAGCGAAAATGAAAGTGATTTCACCTATCCTCATCACCATCCAAGCTTCATCGTACCGTCACAATTATCCAATAATATTTCAATTTTCATTATTTTTTTATAAATCCAAATTACTTGAAATTTTGAGTATGTGTACATCTTAGTCAGCACCTAATAAAAATATGAAAAAAATAATTCATAAATATAAATTGATCAAAATACCCCCGTAAATATTTGAGGGTATTTTGAACAATTTATATTCCCCAAATTATTATTTTTTCATATTTTTGTTAGGTGCGACTTAATAAGATGTACAGACGCTTCAAATTTCAAATCATTTCGATCAGTAAAAAAAAAAATGAAAATTTAAACACTACCGGACAACTGTGATCGTGCGATGAAGTTTGGAAGGTAACTATTCATTTTCGCCTATAAGCGTTTTGTAGTATCTTCCTATATATATATATATATATATATATATATATGAAGTTTCTTTTTATACCTGTGTTTTATTTTGAAACAGTCCCTATACAGTTAGATATGATGTTTGATTATATATATAGTTTAGCTCAGACATTGAAGGTTCTTTTTCTACCTGTGTTTTATTTTAAACCCTTTTAAGGAGGTCTTGGAAACTATAATCTTCTTTTGTTGGGACAAGAGAAGACTTAGGTTTTCCTGATGGGGTTTTTGACATATTGATGTATTGAACTAAGGCTTCTCTTTTATACTCTGGATCTGATATTTTGTCGATGAGATCTACAATTAGGTATTCTTCTTTTGTGAGGGTGTTGATACTTAACCCATTCATGTCCATTATTGCCTTGTAAAAATCACATTGACAATTTTCTTCTTTTGGGTTATTATCATTATCAGAGTCTGAATCAGAACTGCTGATAATAATATCCTCATCATTTATTTCTCCAATCAACATTTCATCTTCTGAATTTGAGGAATTAGAGGTTTCATCCTTTATTTGGAGTATTTCAAACAATTGTGTTTTAATATTATCATCTATTTCTAGATAGTTAATCTTTCTTTTACCTCTACATTTATTTTTATAATGACCTATTTTGCCACAATTATAACAAATAGGGATTTCCTCTTTCCCTTATTTTTGAAAGATGGTTTATCTTGTAAGAATTTTTGGAAAGTTTTTCTTTTGTCTTTGAAGAATGTCTAAATTTTTCATGTTTCTCTTTATGAAAAGACTTTGCAGGTGGTAGGGTATTAAATCCAAATTGCTCACAGAAGTCTCCTAACTCCTTTCTCCTTGTTATTCTCTGTTTTTTTAATTATTTTCTAAGTTTCAAGTCTGTACATAAAGCCAGACCTTCAGCACAGATTTCAGTTGATAATTTACCTAATGTATACAGAGAATAAGAAATAATTCCACAGGTAGAAAAAGAAACTTCATATCAAGAAAAAACTTCACCCAATGGTCTGACTTACTATCTTCTCTTGATAGTAGTCTTGAGAAAAATACATCTTTGTACTATTCGTAATGAGAGAGTGTTGGACATCTTAGATTTGACAACAAATCTTCGGATCTTGCTGGCAACAAAGCAGTACTCCTTACAAAATGGAGGGCGATGGTATATATCAATGCATCTCCTTCTTGTACTATATTGTCTTAGCCATTTTTACTTTTGACTATCCATTGTTTTGAGGCATTTAATATTTGATATTTTGATTTCTCATCTATATGAAAATCCCATTAGCCTCTTAACCATCATGTGAATCCACATATTATGGCTTTGGCTATCTCATGATCATGATTTCCACTTGTCTTGCAGGCAGTGGCATATATGGTCATGTATTTTATGAGATCTAAAATTTGGCTTTCAGCCATGCCATCTATGTTCCAATTTACTCTGAATTTTCCTCAATAGGAGACTGAGGTAGAGATTAGATCTTCTTTCATCTGTAGATCTACTGGGGTAGGTCTAGGATAATACATTCTGGTTTGGGACACTAGCCTTACTTTTCTCCTATAATCAATTCTATTAATATCTAAGCTTTCAGTTTTAAAAGCCTTTTCCATATCAGCAACTTGGTCAGGTGCCTTTTGCAGGACTTAAACATCTCCTTCCTTGCTTTTGGAAGGCTGACCCTTTTCATTGATGTTTAGCTTCTTCAACCTTTTAACCAATTCATTTATTAATTCACTATTTTTTTCTTTTTTCTTTATTCCTTGCAGGCTAAATTTTCCTATCTCAGTAGTTGGAGGAGGTTTGAATAGAACAGCTTCCTTCTGCATATCAAAACTTCTAGTTTCAGGAGTTGGTTTTAACTTGTTTACTGCATTTTCTATTCTTGTAGTGTGCTTGCCTATTGTTTGGAAGAAAATATTTGTATAATTATTTTGTTCAATAATATGAGGTATTCCTTCAAGCTTGGCCATATTATGGTTGTTTTCTTTAGGTCTGATTTTGAAAGGTGAGGCTTTAATTTCAATTTTCTCGCCGAACTTTTCACCTTTAAGTTGCAAGCTAGTCTCAAGGGGATGAATGTATTCAATTGTTTCTCCTTTGGTGGTTTGAAAGGTCTGAAATGATTTTTAAACCATATTTACTTCAAATTTTGGGATTTTTATTCCATAATCTTTTGCTATATATTTTAACCATTTAAAAAATTTGACGGTTGCCTTGTGCTTTATCATGAAACGATTGAATTTTAGATGGAAGGCATCGTTAAGGGCTTCTTTAAATTCTTTGAAGCACCATTATCTTATTAATCTATTTTCTTCAGAGTAGAAATCTTTTCTAATCCATTCCTTATCAATCTTGAATTCTTCTTGTTGAATAACACATACTTCAAAATCAAGATCTGAGGGCGTTGGTCCTTGTTCTTCCATTTCAGAAGATCCTGGAGTGTCTACTCTATAGACTGGTTGTTGAACCTGATTTGGGGTCCTATTAAGTCTTTCTATAATAGTTCTCCTTTGAGTGGATATTCTTTCATATTCAGATTGTGGTACGGAAGAGGACGAGCTTCTAGGAGATCCCTGATGCTTGATTCACCAATTCTTAATGTAGTTCTTCTGGAGGATGGAATGCTCATCTCTATTTCTGCATCGTAGTATTCTATGATTTGTTCAAGGTCTCTATTTTCAAGAGTTTTAATCTGGGATTCAGATTGTAAAGACCATCGCTCTGGTAATTTTACATGGGACCATGCCACAGACTTGGGTATAACTAAATTTAATTTTTCCATGTTTGTCTGGAAAAATATAGCTTGTCCTTTTAGATACATTTGCCTAGCATTTGGACACAAAGTATTCATTACTTTGTAGCATATTCTATAAACAAATGTCAAGTTCTGAGAACCTGGGTCCATATCAAAACCTTGAGTTTTAAGGTTTAGGGTAAGGACCTTTAAAAGATTAGGATCCGTTAAGGCCACCGAGAAGTTTTAGAAAACAGTTGAAATAAATGGGGCCATTGCAGAGACTGGATTCAACTATTCCTAACAAGGAATCCGTGAATCTTTTATGTCTGTTGTCTCTTAAACAGAGCAGAACAAAATTATTTAATCTTGTCCTTATTAATGGTTTGATAGCTATTTGTACTAAACCAATATTTGTAATCTTTCCTTTTATGATCTTCAATCACTCTTGGGGAAAGTAATTGGAATTTGTCTTGAGTTTCCATAACAGAAATACTTTGTTCAATAATTTTGATGGAAAAACTACTTTTGAAATCAAACGTTCATTTACTATAAACATCAGTTATAGGTACCTTAGGTATATTCCAATTTTGGATCTGCTTTTCTATATTATCTATTATTACTTCTTCTCTATTATTAACACGTAGTGTATTACTAGTGGTAGCTGACCTATAAGACAATGTTTTGATGAAATTTGCTATTGTAGTTCAAGTCAACTGGAAACAGTCCCTACACTTTTCTGGCTCTTCCTGGCCTTAGCGATCTTTGGGTCACAATGACTTTGAACTACTACTGCAGATTTTCATAATCTTATTTAATAGTTCAGTTTTCTACTAGAGATACAGTTAGACCACCATATCCCAGATTTTCAAAATCTTATGTAACATATATATATATATATATATATATATATATATATATATATATCTATTATCATCATCATCATCATCATCACGTATTCTACTTTCTCTCAGATTATCATATATATATCATTATCATCATCATCATCATCATCACGTATTCTACTTTCTCTCAGATTATCACTTATTGCTGCCACGTTTAAATTCTTCTGAATGTATTCATTTCGAATTATATCCCTTCTTGTCTTGACACTCGTCCATCTCAACATTCGCATATCGGCTATACACATTCTCTGAGTATGTTGTTTCTTGACCGTCTAATATTCCGCCCTATAAAGTAATGTTGTCTCACAACAGTCTTGTAGAACTTGCCTTTCAACTTCATTGGTATGTAGCAATTTTATAATACTCTAGTTGCACATCTCCACTTTGCCCACTAGCTCTAATTATATGTGCGATATCTTCCTCAATATCTCTATTTTCTTAGATTATAGACCCAAAATATCAAAATTGTGCTCTTTTTGGTATTTCTTAGTTGTCGATCTTAATTGCTTCATCATCTCTACTCCTATTATTACTAAACCAGCATTCAATATAATTTGTCTTAGTCCGGCTAATTTTAAAACATTTAGATACTAGAGCACCCCTCCAAAGTTCTAACTTTGTGTTGACATCATTTTGGGTCTCATCGATCACAACTATACATCCACAAATAACATGCACCACAGTACCTCATCTGATAGATGCCTAGTTCAGTAATCTATAACTAAGACAAAGAGGTATAGGCTCAATGCTGACCCCTGTTGTAGACCTATTGTCACGAAAAACTCACTCGACTTTCCACTAATTGTTCGCATACTTGTTAGTGCTCCTTCGTATATCTCTCTCCAAGACAATGTAGAATTTATATAAAGGTAAGGCCTTAAATAATCAAATTAAGGCGCACCTCAAAAATTCACCAGAAGAGCTTGTTTCCATGCCCAAAGATCCTCAAATTGATGATCTCAAACTCAAAAATGTATGAAGATGAGAAAAAATAGATTTTGAGTATTGGAAATATTGCATTTTATAATGCATTTTTTGGACTGTCAATTTGTAAGATTATCAAGTATTTATTTTAAATAGATGAGAAGATAAATTTTCAAGCCATCATAAAGATTTCTAATACTGAAATAACATCTTTCGATATCATTTCAATATGCGCCCTACTTTGATTGTTTAGGGCACACCCTTATATAAACCACACCCATAATATGTATACGCACACACACTAATGCCTCATCAGGATTGTACATGGCCTTTAAACCTTCTTTAAGCTTCCATTGAGCCTTTACATTATAAGATATTTTGAAAATTAAATTAGTTTGATTCAATTAAGACAATTTTTTTTTTTTTGTACTATAGCCCCACTTCTTGTTTCGTCAGAGTGATCAATGAATTATTGGCGCTAATGAAAAATTTAAAATTTATTTATGCCATAGACATTTAAATTCATGGCAATATTGGTCTTTATATAGCAAGTTTAAAGTTTGTTTATTGCATTTCTTTTTTAAGGTTGTTTTTTAAAATTTGTGTTTTTAGGGTTAGATTTAATGAGCAATCTATTGTTAATCAGATAAATTTATATGTTAGTTCTCTTATTCTATGATTTTTTGTTTACCTGTTTGTTTTTGCTTTGCATATGTACTTCGTATTTAATTGTTTTTTATTTTTTCTCTTGTTATGTTATAAATTTTTTTGTTTGTACATCTTTATTATCTACTATTTGTCTCAATTATTTGCATTTTTCTATTTGGCACATTTACTTGTAGGTTTTATTAATTGGGTTATCTATCAAAGTGTAAGCGGATTGATCTACATGAACGATGAGTGAATTTACTATATGGGAGGGGAAGGAGGTCTTGGGCCAAGTAAAGATACATATTAGGAATATAATGCGTTGTGACCCAAGGAATATGACCATTATAAATCAAGAAAAATTCACATACCATGGATTTGGTTGAAGGAAGTGATGATATGGATGTATCATGTATGTTTTTAGTGGCTCCTAATGTTCATATTTGTGTTGTATACCAACAAATGAATCCAATCACTGAAGAACAATGAGCAACACTGGTTGATGTCCATCTACAAGGAACAAGTAAATGACCACACATGTGGACGACCAAAAGGAAGGGCTAATTAGCCATTGCCCTGAAGCAAAGGGGAAGCAAAAAAGATCAGATATCAACATACACTATTTTTAGAGCTTGAAATCTTAAATTTTTACATAATCATGATGGTCAAAGCGGAGATGATTGTTTAAAGATTTTTTGGTACCAAAATTGTAATTTTCAATGAGTTTTGAGTTAAGGCTTTACTTATTCCCCTAAAAAAGAAAAGGACAATGATAGTCTTATTGCCAAAATTCAAATATCCAAAAGCAAAATTATAGAAAGAGATATTTTACTTTTGGTATAAAGAGGTCACAAACACTCTTACCAATAATATCAATATTTCAATTGGGATGGTTGCAAGAGTGTAATCGACAAGACTCAAAATTCAAAAAAAGTTCTTAAACTGTAATATACATCAAGCCATTTAATTTGACATCCAAGTATATGTGATATCCTTACAACAAAGACAAATAATCTCGTACCATGCAATCCCTAAGAAAAGTATAGCATGAGTAAGGAGTGAGAGCCCGTTGAATGGCAAACGTGTGCAACATAAATCATGTGCGGACTGTGTATAAAAAATTAATATATTTTTTATTTCTTCATATTTATTATCACCTTGCCCTAGAAAATAAATCTATAAAAAGATAAGTAATGATCTTATGAGATCTTCCGACACCTATGTGTAGGACCACAAAAGATCACAATTAAATTTAGCACATATCTCTAAAAAAGTTATTATATAGTTTGAGATTTGACTTTTTTAAAGATCTGTGTCAAATTTAATGGTGATATTTGAGATCCTACACACATGGGTATGAGAGGATCTCACAATAGTGATTATGTGTGTAAGACCCCAAATGATCACTATTAAATTTAATACAGATCAACAAAAAAGTTATCCCATGAATTTGAAACTTGACTCCTTTAAAAAACATTAAAAAAGAAGATTACATGTCTACATGTGCAGGCTGACTCATAAAAACCTCATCCCAATCTCATCCGATAAAGGGTTATTCAGGTAGTTTTATCAATGGCCGGGGTATTATAGTCATTTCTCTCGGGAAACACTCACCTCTCCTTTGCCCCGTAGCCGCTATCCTCACTTTCATAGAGTCCATAGAAATGCGAAGATTCAGCACCACCAAATAGAAAGTTGCAGACAAAAAAAGTCTTTACTCAGAGAAACCAGCAATCATTCGCTCGCTCCATTCTCATCGATTGACACAATCTCCGCACTTTTCAAGAAAACCCTAATTTTCAGCTATTAAAGAGTCCCGATGCCATTTTTACAGCAGGAATCCAACCCTAAAACTTCTTTATAAACCCTAGCCTCCTCCTTTGAGAGACACGTTTTCTTCTTCTTAGATTCCTTGATTCTATTCCATTGACCTAGACATCCTCTCTAAATAGAGGGAAAGCCCCCTTCTTCTCAACCATAAAAGCCCTAGCTTGCTGCAACAATGGCCATCCCTCTTCCTCGCTGCCTTTACACAGAGAAAGGAGCATCAATGTCTTCTCCTCCTTGTCCTTCGTCTTCACCAGCAATTCCCCTCTCTCAAGAGGACCTCAAAAAAATCGCAGCTCACAAAGCTGTAGACTATGTAAAGAGTGGCATGGTCATAGGCTTGGGCACTGGCTCCACTGCTCAGCACGCAGTGGCTCGAATCGCTGAGCTTTTGAACCAGGGAGAGCTAACCAACATAATAGGAATACCCACTTCAAAGCAAACCCTAGATCAAGCGGTGGCGTTGGGTATTCCTCTCTCTGATCTCGACGACCATCCCACTGTTGATGTTGCAATAGATGGTGCAGATGAGGTCGATACAGAGCTGAACTTGATCAAGGGGAGAGGGGGCTCTCTTCTTAGAGAGAAGATGGTCGAGGCCTCTGCAAAAAAATTTATAGTGATTGTTGATGAATCCAAGTTAGTGAGAGGTTTGGGATCCAGTGGCCATGCTTTACCAGTCGAGGTTGTGCCTTTTTGTGCTAAGAACACGGCTCGAAAGCTGGAGAGGCTCTTTGATGGATGTAAAGCAGAAATCAGGGTTTGTAGACAGAGAAATGGCGAGCCATTTGTCACTGACAACGCGAATTACATTGTGAACTTGTTTTTCGAGAAAGGGATTGGGAATTTAGAGGCGGCGAGTGAGAGAATTTTGGGGGTTGAGGGAGTGATAGAGCACGGCATGTTTCTTGGCATGGCGACTACGGTGGTGGTGGCGGGGAAGAGTGGGGTTACATTTTTGGATAAGTAGAGACAGAGATTTTAGGTATGATAAACTTTTGGTTTGCTTATTTTTCTTTTCTCCCTATGTTATTGGAAATTTTAGCCCTTTCTCTCTCTCTCTACATTTTTGAGTAATTGGGGAATTAGCATGTACTGCTATGTAAGCTGGTTCAATGATTTTGATTGTAATTCAGCTCTGAATGAATGAATTTTGAATTGGGCCAATGCCCATTTGCTTTCTCTATGGGTGAATAATCCTCTGGCTATGTTCTGTTTGGCTTTGTCTCTTCTTTTTTGTTGTCTTTCATTTATACTGGATTGAGCATTCTGATGTGTGGTACTTCTAAATCATACATGGCTCTCTCTCTCTCTGCACGCGCGCTTGTGTTGTTTGTGTGTGTGTTTCTTGTTTCCTCTTCAAATGTTGTTGTTTTTTCTTTTAGATTGATTAAGATTTGCTCTGTTCCCTGATAAATAGTACTTCTGATAAGGCATCTCTCTCTCTCTCACACACACCAATACACATCCACACACACCCACCCACACCCACCTAGGGCAGTTGTGTGCCGAAGGATCTTCTTTCTTTTTCTGTTTTTCCTTTTAGGTGAATTTCCGTGACCATTTTTTTTTTTGTTATTTTTTGAATAATTTCTTTTTCTTTTGTTTGTAAGCATTTTTCTTTTTCTTATTGTTGAACACGGGATTGAGTATACATTTTGGTAGCTTACTAGCTCGGAATCCATGTTCCTTCACATCAGGCTTCCAATTTTATTTACTAACATGTTGCCTTTTGAGTTTGAACTGGCTATTATTTTCCTTGAACAATTGGGGCGTGAACCTGAGTTTTAACTTTATATCTCATTCGAGCCCAATTACTGTGATGCTTAGTTATATGTCATTCGAGCCCAATTACTGTGATGCTTAGTTATATGTCATTCGAGCCCAAATACTGTGATACTGGTTGTTTCAATTGTGAATCAATTACTGCTCATGTTTCTTCATTTATATGTTATATATAATTAAGACTAAGAATTTCAATCCGCATATGAACTGACTATTACTTTCCTTTTGTGCTTAAGCAGCGAGCATCTGCCTTTTGGGTGGGTATTGCAACTCAGTTTTCCTATTTAATCATTCTTAGGTGTTTACATTTATTCATGAAAGGTGCTATGTGGGGTTTCTTTTTCTGTCTTCTAATGGATTCTTCCTTTATGTTCTGATCGAATCTCCTTTTCTCATTTAATTAGCGAGTAAAGGTTTCCACTCTTTTCACACCGAAAAAGAGGCGAGGGTATTAATCATATGTAAAATTTTATGGTGCGTCTTCACCCAGATTTTTAATGGATTTGGGATCTTATCCTAATTACCTCTAAATGCATTTTCATCTTAGAATGATTTTCAGTTCCATAAATAGTACTGATCTAAGGGTCTGCTTAGAATTAAATTGAAAGGTCACAAAAAAAAAAGTTTAAATTTTTTTGTCAGATTCATGGTCATGTTCTTGGTCGTTGAAATTATTGTGCTGTGAAATTTTGGATGCAAAATCCATCTCTAAGATGAATTTTGGAATGCCGGCAGATTTGCCTATCCAGCAAAACCCTGCCTTTGTTTTATTGCAAATGGAAATTCATTTGTTGTTATTCTTACTTAGGAGGACGGTTTTATTTGAAAACGATGCCTGATTGTGTCTGTCATGTAATCAGTTTTTCCTCTTTAGTATGCCTTTTCTCATTTAATTAGTACTGAGGCTAGCATTTCTTATCCAAATCTGTGCACTTTTTAACATGCTAATATTGTTCTATGGTCGATGCTGGCTGTACTGATGGTTGGTATGGGTTTGTATTATGCTACTTTTAAAGGCTATAGATCTCCATTTCATATTTTGTCATTTTTGAATCCCAACCTTCAATCCAAAGTAAGATTATCTGTTTGCCCTTATGGAAGGTTTTATGGTTCTCTACTCCATTTTCTTCTGATAAAGTACTTGGAATTTTGAGTGAGATATGTAGATCAGAGAAAATGGGTAGTGGTGCTGACACTTGAAAGTGCATTTGTAAGCTCTGCTGGAGATTAAGAACTAAATATGGGGTCTTCACATTCCAGTTGAGTAGGAAACCGTGTTCCGAAGTTGGAAAACCTTCCAAATAATCATCTCAACATCTAGGTATAATGAAAAAAAGAAAAGAAAATAATTTGAAGTCTTATAAATAGTGTAAATTGTAACAAGTTATCTGAACTATTTATTTTGAAGATTTTCAAGTGTTTATAGATTTGCTTGATTTGCATTGTATTTAAAATTTTAAATTTCATAATTAGAGTTGATAATAGATATTTAAGCTATTGTAAAGTTTTTGACAGCTCATCTTCCAAAAAAATTTAGAGGTGCACTGTACAGTACAAACTGGGCACCTTAGACAAACCTCACCCATTATTATTTGTGGTTTTATTATTTTTGTAATCCACACTCCACAACCAACTCCACAACCAGCATGCACGCTTAAATTGATATGAAACATTTTTAAGCAATTACCATCATTAGAGCTTTTTTTAAACATTTCTAAGCAATAGAACTTATAATTTAAAGTAAAATAATTAAAACTTAATATTCCATATCTAAATTAGAGGGAAAAAAAAGAAGAAATCTTCTGGTGTGAGACTTTAAATTCATCTTACATGGGAATAAGTTTTATCCATTAAGATTCTACTGTATAAAGCTTGCATAATTCTATGAAAAGTATTTGTTGGGGGAAATTATTTTTAAAATAGAAAAGGTCAAAAAATTGTTAAATAATAAAATTGATAATTGAAAAAAATACTTAGAAAGTTAATTTCTTATTTTTTAAAAATCCAAAAAAAAAAAAGGATTAGTTTAATTGTCGGAATGCATGGAATCTTATGTTTGGGAAATGTTTCTATACTTCCCCTATAGCTTCTATGCTTCTCCTACCATCCAGTGGTCCAATTTTGAACAAGTGAGCCACTCATTGTTTGGTCCAATTTTGATCAAGTGAGCCACTCACCGTTTGATCTTGATCCGATGCTTCAAGATGTTTTATTTTTAATTTTTTTATACATTATATGAAGATAAAATTTGGTATATGCCATCTTCTCATTGGGGCGCACCTATAAAAAATATTTAAAATAATTTTTTGATAAAATATAATGATCAGAATATATCCTTTGAAAAATTAGAGGTATTTTGGTTATTTTATTTTATTGAGAATATTTTTTACAAGTGTGAGTTTAATAGAGGATTGGACGTCCAAAATTTGATATGAAAATAATTTATACAAAAATTAAAAAATAAAATAGTGTAGAGATGTGATATTGTGATTGGAGCAATCTTAGCTCTCCATTTAAAATTGATGGTTGAATAAGGAGAAAAATAAATTTTCAAGCCATCACAAAGTTTTTTAGTTTTGAATCTGCATCTTTCCGTATTATTTGAAGGTCCTCAGCCTTATACAAACCACACCGTTATTTTAAGTAGAAAATTGTGTTACGGTCCACAAGAATTCAATTTCTTTACTTTTTCGAGTATGTTTTGGAATTTGTAGTTTTTTTTCCCTACCTAATACATTAAGATGTTATACTATATTAGTTAGAAATTAATGTTTGGTGTATGTGCATTTAACATATACGGCGTGCTTGCGTCATTAAGTGGAGGCACAAGCAAGATGCATGCATTGCAAAGGAGCCGTCATACTGGGCAAGCAAGATGCATGCATTGTTTGAATGGCTTGGAGCCTTGCACAGTTTGTTATGGAATCAATGTTTGAAAATCAGAAGCAGCCGATTTGGATTGGGAGTCGGTCAAGCCGATCTGAAAAATCGATGTTTTAAAATTTGGTGATCTTCAATTTACGTGCTTATCCAAATATAGAACCAGACGTAGATTCCTAAATATATGATAATCTTGAAAATGGATGGTCTAGATAATATAGTGCAATATGCATTATTTCTATGATTCAAAATCTTTTTGTTTTTCATATTCATACATATCGATGTCAGGATGATCAATTAGAGGATTTTTCAACATCAGAACAACTTTTTTTGACTTTATATAAACTTTTTCCTTTATCTAATGTTATTTATAACCCTTCCTAAACCCCTGTCTCTCCCTTTTAAACCCCTGATTTAACTTTTATTTTATTTTATTCTTTTTGGATTATTAATCTAGATTTCAAGAATGGTTTACATTGCGTATCCATTGGTTCGATCAGTTCTGTCATAGAACTGGCTAGAACCAATCCCGTTTATTTTTTAATTTCTAGTTCGTTAGACATGATCACCAATTCATCGAATTGGATTGAAACTCCAGTTGGACGATCCTAGTCATCGATTTGTTTTCCCAAACCTTGAGCCCAATATAAATATACAACATTTCTAGAGTTTCTTTCGCTGTTAGAAAGGAACACTTGGCCTTTACCACTTAGAGGGCTTTTAGCTTACGAAGAGGATAGCACCCCATATGCCATCTATTACAATATCCACTGTGGTACGCTGAATTCAATGGTTGCAGACATCACTCTGAACATGGTCTCATTTCTAAACTTTAACTTTCTTGTAATTTTTTTAGAAAAAGGCATATTAGGGTACCAAATAAACCCTTGAGACGAGAATGCCCATGGGCCGTCCCAACTTTCTGAAATGAGGGCAAAGAATTCCTTCTTTGTCCTTTCTTTTTTCTAATTAAAATATTTTTATTTTCTTTTATTTAATTCCTATATGGTCCAAAAGCATCAGCAAATGAAAATACCACCTCTCTTCTGAGCGCCCTCCCCCCCTCCCTCCACAGTGAACCCCTCTCTCTGTCTGTCCCTCAATTGTGAACCTCTCTCTCTCTCTCTCTTCATCGTAAATGAATCTCTTCATCGTAAAAAAAAAGGAAAAAAAAGATATAGAAAAATAGGGTGGAAGAAAAGAAGAAAGAAGAAAGTTGCTTTAGCAAGAAGGGCCATTCCATCGTTTGGGCCAAGCCTTATGGCCAATTTAGTGATGTCCCTGCAGGTAGCATTCAGGGTGCTCTTGAAATGAGCCATCTCAGCTTCTTTTTCCATTAACTCCTTTGGAAGCTAAATGATTTGCCTATTTTGATTGGCTACGATACATTTGCAAGTTCCCAACCATTTGGCTTGGTTTAACATGATTTGTTCAGCCCTTCTTCGGCATTAAACGGTTTAGTAAACCAAAAGTTGAAGATCATCTCTGGGGGTGTAATCTTGCTCCACTTTTCCGTATACCTCCTTTAGGAAATTGACTCGGTGTAATCTTAAAAGAAGAGATCGTGCTTGGGAGATGAAAAGATAATGGTGATCATAACAATGGGGTGAAATAGTTATGCTAGAAGCCCTTACCGCGGCCCATTTCAACTGTGGTAAAATTTCTCAAATCAAACATTACAACTAAGTAGCTTCAGGGAATGTTGGTTGCATCTTTTAAGGCCTAATAAGAATAAGGAAATGAAAGAAGACGTGGAATATAATAAGAAAAAGCAATAAAATCGTATCACAAATCACAATGACTACCAAAGAGAAATAGCTCTAAGGCTTAAAATTTTATACATTCAAATGGTATTGCGGAGCAGTAAGGACAATAGTAACACATAAATATGGGACAAAAGGCCTTATTTTCAGCTACACTAATAGGACTGTGTAGCACCAAAAAAAAAAACAAGAAAACTCCAAAGAACTACCCTAGGCCTTTGGCTCAGGTTCAGGGTTTAGTTACTCTTTCGAAAGTTTCTTCAAGATCTTCTTATCGTCTTTATGGGCAGGATGAACTTCATCCGCAAGTGAGGGTCAGCGTTACGCTATTCCTAGGGAACATTATAGGGAACAAAGACATGATCTTCCAGCCCTTGATCATGATGATTAGAAGACATGAAAGGCACCATGAGATGGTTCCTGGAATTCAAGATCTTTAAAAGCGTTGGGGTCTGAAGGTATACCTCTTTGGTGCTTGGGTTCATAGGAGTTGGAAGAGCCTCCCATATAAATCATCCTCATGACAGAATCAGGGTTCCATGACTCTTGGTCCCAATACATTAAGATCCTAGAGTCATGTCGCTCTTTTACTCCCAATGAATTTACAAACCATTGAAAATATTAAAATTTAAACCCTTAAAATAGTATAATTCCAACATTCTCTTACTTGGCCTTTTGAGGCCTCAAATCTTATAATCACTTCATCTATAAGCATGATCCATAAGATAATCCATAATGCAAATGCAAATGTAAACAAATAAATGCACCCCCTAAATCATCATTCAATCTTTCTAAGTCCCATAACACGTATATGCTCATAAAAACTTGTCTCTTGTATCCTTATAGCTTTTTTCTTATCTCCTCTTACTCTAAGGCTCTACATGAAGAGGAACCCCTTGAGCATTTCCAAACATCCCTCTTCATGCTCGTATTCTCCCTCATCCATGGCATCATCAAGGGTTGAGAGTTACCTCTTAGTCAAGGTTGGATGTTATGTTTGTGTCTCAAGACTGAGTGTTGGGCCAAGGCAATATGATTTATGTATGAGCTTGATGACAAAAAGCCTTATACAGAAAGGTTAGGGCTAATAGAAGAAATTATCTTAAATCTCTGACTCCTAGAACCTTCTCATAAGATGTATATATACAATCATAATACATGGGAAGCCACTCTTCTAGGGATCCACTAGTTAGAGCGATGCATATGTGCAAAGAGATGAACCCCCGCATCATGTATGCGCATGTCCTCTAGGGGTGCACCTAAAATTCACTTATACTTGGGGATTCAGATTCACACATCAGTTTGACTTCGATAGGCTGAGATCATGAGCCCCTAATTAAACATTGTGAGTCATGAATCTGTTGGGTCATACTAAGAAGGTGGCTTTCGATTCTGAATCTAGCTGAGTGGGGTGTTATGTTTCGTAATTCAATTCCAAAGATCCTAATTTTTCTTACAAATATTTTTTTATTGATGCCAAATGAATTATTTTAATGAAAAATCATTAAAATGCTTTTTATGGATTTATGATAATTTTTTTGGATTTTTCTGGGTAAGAAAATCTATTTAAAAGAAATGACAATCCCCACCCACCCACATGGAGATGATGTCGGGGTGATGTCAACCCCACTATAGGATCCGCATGTCTTTTGATGTTTTAAAATAGGGAAATATTTCTATACTTCCCCTACAATATAGAAGATCTATGCTTCCCTTACTATCCAGTCGTCCAATTTTGATCAAGAGAGCCACTCATTGTTTGATTTTAGATCCGACGTCTCAAAGTATTTTATTTCTAGTTTTTTTATACAAATGGTACGAATATGAAATTTGGTACGTGCCATCTTTTCATTGGGGCGCACCTATAACAATAAAAATAAATTTTCAATAAAATATAATATCCAAAATGCCCCTTGAATCTTTCAGGGGTAGTTTGGTCATTTTATTTTATTGGAAATAGTTTTTTAATATTTTCTGCTAGTGCAAGTTTAATAGAGGATTGGACGTAGAAAATTTGGTGTCGAAATAGTGTATAAAAAAAATTAAAAATAAAATAGTGTAGAGAAGTGACATTGTGCTTGGGGCAATCTTAGCTCTCCATTCAGAATGGACGGTTAGATAAGGGGAAGTATATAAGTTTTATGTTGTAGGGGAAGCATAGAAAGCTTGCCTTTTAAATTATAGGTGTTGAATTATGACATTTTATGAATTATTATTGTCTTTTTTGGAAAAATTATTTTCACACATATTTAATGGCTAAACCAAGAGATTGGTGCACATGTATGGAGGATTCTAAACCGGGTATAGGATTTGAAATAGCCTAACTCTAAGGGTATATAGTAAATGTGGAATTAACCACCCAACTTATGTAGCATGATTTTATTAGCCCCATATGCTCTTATAAAATAGAAGAAACTTTTCATTTTTGGTTTTTGCCAGAAATTTTTACAAATTACCATATGGGTATACCCTCTATCTTGGTTTTAGCTTTCTTAAATGTAAAGAGCGTGATTATTTTTATACCAAGGGAAATTGGAGTGAATTAAAAGAGGATAAATGTGTTTAAATCCATACCATATATCTTTATGATATGATGATGGATGGTAGGTTATGATCATGTCTCTCTTTGTAGTCATTGATACATGATATGAAGGGCCAAGATTCATTCATTTAGAAACATCTCCATACTTCAGGGTTGGAAGCTTATAGATACCCCCATAAGCCTATATTTCACACAGATGAGTTCACTTCACAAATTTCCCTCCAAAAGTTACACACAGCTCTCTCTCTCTCTCTCTCACTCTCGGTCTCTCCTCCCATTGAGTGGCATGCCCAAGTTAGTCTTCTTCTTCCTTTCTCTCTCTAAGATCCTCTTTCATGTTAAGGTGAGAGAAAATTCAAGTTATGGATGATCTACTCTTCAAGCCTTCAATAATTGAATGAGATCATTTCTATTTTTATTAATTCCTTTAGTTTCTCCTAGCTGTAAATTCTCATTTACAATAATATTTCTTTAGCCTTTGATGATTAGATCTTTGATCATTTGAATGATCATTGACATCTCTTGATCCATATAGTTAAATGCCTCATCCATGCACATATTGATATAGTTTTCCATGAGTTTTCTTCTTTAAATTTAAGAGCATTTTTGGCTGATGTTTCTTTGAGTTTTTCATGATCATATCAGTCACTTAGATCTTCTTCTTGATCTTTTGAATTGTTGATTTCATAAGAGGAGACTATGCTGAAATTATGTGAGCCAAATTGTGAACTGAACTGGTTTTGTATTTTAAGAGTCGGGTTTCTCCCACAATTTTTTCACTCGATTTGATCTTAGATCTCGGCACATCCTTTCATATTTTAAGTGTGCATCAATAGATGTTTGGCTTCTCACTTAATAGATGATGAATTGGCTCGATTTTGAAATATGTCATCCTATGTTACCCAGTCGCACATACGTAATACCCAATGCTGTAAACCGAGCACCCGAGAGTTTTGATTGACTTCCAATGGCCATGTTGCACTGCACACTTGAGTATATGTATATTAATGTAATGGAAATCATATTGTAATGTGTTTTATGACGTCCATTGATGTATAATTTTGCTTTATAAGTTTTAGTGGTATTGATTTTTAAAAGCACACTGTATAGTTTGATGATCTCCTTTTGTAACTTGTTTTGTCCATGTACATGGGACCCTAATTGAGTTGTATCCTCTCATTTAAGTGTATTGGAAAGTTAATAGCTCATTGTAGTTATAGTGACCTTACTGTAATTTATTTTTTCGAGTTATAATTTCAAGTGTTTTGTAAAATTTAAAGGTGTATTGGCTTATATTTTAGTTAGTTTGTAGTCCAAGTCAAGAGCATTGGTTTCTATACACTCACACTTCCTTTGGGCTTGTGCTTCTCATGTAAAGCCCTTACTTTCATCTTTAAGCTCTTGAGGCCATGCCACCTCCTCACATGCTTTAGGCTCTGCAAAAGTTGTTCCACAAAACCTTGCATATGGTTAAAATCTTGGCAATACTTGCCCATTTTTTTTAAATTTTGAAGCACCCATTTCACTTCATTCCAAAAAAAATTTCCAAGGAAAAACACAAACCAATCAAGAATATCACGAATAAGTGGAATAACAAAATTTATGCAAACCATAACAATGATCAAAATCAACATTAGAGTTGTATAGAAGTATCTAGTCATATCGGCCCCTTCTTCACCAATTTTTGAACATTGGCTTGAAGAAATTTTATGAGGTGCTTCCACCTTGACTGGTAAATTTATAGCCTTCTATATCTGGATAAGAAAATGAAATCAAGCTCTTCTCCAAATCTGGCACGCCTCACATTCTCAATTCAAACCATTTTGTTGTACATCATTATGCGAACTGATCCCACTCCAATCATTTTACTCATCGAGTTATTTTCCATTGATGCAAAACCGTCCTCATACGGCTCATATGCATCAAACTACAATCTATATGGGTGCATATGATATGTGGCTCCACTATCAAGTATTCAACTTTGATAGTACATATGATTGCATCACACCACCTCATCTGCAACATAATCGGATGTTGATTCTTCAACTTGGTGAACCTCATTCTTAGCGTCACATTGTCATTCTATTCCTAAACCGGAACCCTTTGGGGAATTTAACTGTTTCTTTTCTCAACAATTTTTCTTTATGTGGCCAAGCTGGCCATAAAACTGTCAACTACTTTTGTCATAAGACCCATTTCGACTTTGATCAACTACTTGAGGAATCTCTTGATGAACCACCCCGTTCATCCAACCGCCCTCTTGCCACAAGGACATCCATCCACATCCATCCATAGCTTCTTTCGAAGTTCATTAGCAAGAAATGTATTAGAAATGAAATCTAGTTTGAGAGATTCGTCATTTTTAAAACTCAAACAAGTAACAAGATTGTCATAACACTTTGGTAACGAATATAGCAATGTCAACGCCTTATCTTCCTCATCCATCTTCACCCTGATACTTTCGAGTTGACAAATATATTGTTGAATTCATTTAAGTGTTTTGACACTTTCATACCTTAAGGCGTCCTCAAATATTACAATCTTCTCTTCAAGAAAATCCAATTTGTGAGGGATTTTGTTTGGTACAAGCTTTTTCGTATTGCCTATAAATTCGTCGTTGTCTTATGTCCCTCTATATTAAATGGTATTTCATTTGCTAAACACACATGAATTGTGGCGAGCTCCTTTATATCATTTCTTCCCAATCTTCATCCTTCATATTTTTCAATTTATTAGATTTTCCTTGCAGTACTTTATATAGACCATATTGAACCAATATATCATGAATTTTTACTCTTCAAAGTTCAAAATCATTCATTCCATCAAATTTCTCTACTTCAAATTTGTAACTACTATTTTCCCACGTTAATACACTTTTCCCTTGAGCCTTGATTGGTAAGAACTGAGACTCGCTCGATTTCTCCTTATTGCAGTTAGATCCCCGCTCCCCCGTTAAAAATCAAGTACCTTGAAACCAACTGGCCTATCACTGGCACATCGATTTAAAAAAATACATATTCCCAATAATCGAATAAGGTGTGGTAAATTTGAGAAAAAGTAAGATAAAATAAAAAATAATAATAATAAGAAATGCAATAATACAACCACATATTATAATCTATATCAATCACCACTAACACAAATCACCCAAATCGAGCTACATCCACAAGGAATTAGCAATGATGATTTCATTATCAATGGAAGAACTACAAGTTTTTAGGTATATAGAGATTACCGCACAATGGCAAAGAAAAGCTCAAATGGATTTTTTTATACCTCAAAGAAAACCATCAATCGACCCCCTTCTTGGCTACCTTCGACCAATACTGTCACTGCAAAGAAATTCCAATTAATCCTGCCCAAGACTAGGGCACAAAGCTAAGGTTTTTGTAAAGGGAATGTATAGAATGAGACCATTTGCTTTTGATACAAGGTGGTCACATTAATCTTGAACATTGGATGTAAAATTGGGTGGCTGCAATTATTCCATTGACCAAGCTCAAACTTCAAAAGAAATTTTTTTGAACATTATGACACATCCAAGCTATCAAATTTCACATCAAATGGTTGTAAGGAATTGTGACCACCTTGTATAAAAGGTAAATGGTCTCATTGTATACAATCCCTTTTGCAAAAACCCCAATCTTTGTCTTCCCCAAAAGTTTCTTTCACTTTCTCTCTAAAAGAGTTCTCCTCATTTGCATCTCACATGATCCTATTTTCTCTATGTAATGACTTTATGATTAAAATGCCCTTAGATAATATGAAAAATACCTTAATTCAAATGGGACGTGATTTTGCATCAAATGAGATGTGATTTTGCATCTCCTTTCCAATACTCATGTACTTTTATCCTATTGACAAGCGTCTTGTACATTGTGGTAGTCGTAGCTATAAGAGGACATTTGATAGTTCCCACCATCACAAAATTGGAAGGTTTGAACCATGTCATTCTTCCATTCTCTTACTATTTCAGGATAGCAAGAGAATAGTGGTTTTGTTGGGGAAGAGGTCCCTTCCATAAACCAAAACCTCACACTCCATTGATATACAAATTTGATGATACTAGTTGTCATTTCATAAACTATTGATCCCAACAAATATAATATAGAGACCATTATTGGTACTTGAGAGATATAAGCGAGAGAATTTCAATAGCCAAAAACTTGTAATTATATTTTGAGAAAATTTTCTATACTTCTATGCCATATACATCTTACATACTTCCCCCATCTCTTGGGTATCCACTCCTTTCTTAAGCTCACACCTGCAAAAATATAAAAAACTATTTTGATAAAATAATTGATAAAAATAACCTTGAAAATGCCCCAGATATTTTGGTTAGTTTATATTTTAATTTTTTTTAAGTACGCCCCATTGAGATGATGACGCATACCAAATTTCATATTCATATGATTTATAAAGGAATAAAAATAAAATACTCAGAGATGTTAGATCTAGATCACACAGTCAGTGGCTCTCTTATGACATTTTGAGAGAAGTAACCTCCGTTGTAGGTCGTAAGGGTCTAAGCCGGTGCTAATCCGGCCTATGCAGAGTCCCCGGAGGGGTGAGCTAGAAACGGTCCTAACCTTTGGCTTTTTATGTACAAATTGGACAAGTAACCTCAGCCATCTATTTAAATTGGATGGCTCGATAGGAGGATAAGTATATAAGATGTACATGGTGAGGAAGTATAGAAATTTTCCTTTATATTGTTATAGAAAATATTTATATAAGTGTAAGGCTCTAACAAATCAAATCAAATCAGGGCGTACCTCAAAAATTTCACTAGAAGAGTCTATTTTGACATCCAAATATCCTCAAATTGATCATCTTGACCTCAAGATGCATGGACGCGAGAAAAAAAATAGATTTTAAGTTTTGGAAATAGTGCATCTTGTAAGCATTTTTGGATCATCTATTTTCAAGTTTTTATAGATCTGCTCGATCTACACTATTTATGAAACTTTAAATTTTATAATTAGAGATGAAAACATATTTTAAGGCTATAATAAAGATTTCTAGTATTGAAACCATATTTCTCGACAATATTTGAAGGCGTGCTTTACTTGGATTGTTTAGAGCCTCGGCCTTATAGAAACAACACCCTATTTTTATCTTAAAATATTAAAATGATCTTAATTGACAAACAATATGTTTCCTCTTTGGGGATTTTCATGCGACATTCTCTCAAAACATTTGTAAGCATTCTATTAATTGCATGTGGTTACAAATTGGTTGACAATTACCTCTAATTTCTAAAGGAAAAAGCTTATATACAACCGAGGCTCTAAATAATCCACCTCAAAATTGTCATTAGAAGAGGTTGTTTTGATGCCCAAATATCCTTAAATTGATCATCTCGACATCAAGATGCATGAACATGAGAAAAAAATGGATTTTTAGTTTTAGAAATAGTGCATCTTGTACAACATTGTTTGACTGTCAATTTTCAAGATTTTCAAGTTTTCATAGATTTGCTTGATCTAAACTATTTTTGAAGCTTTAAATTTTATAATTAAAGATAAAAATATATTTCAAGACTATCACAAATATTTTCTTTATTGAAACCACATTTCTCGACACTATTTGAAGGTGTGCCTTACTTTGATTGTTTAGAGCCTCGGCTCTATACAAACTGCACCCTTCTCTAAAATACAAAATAGAAAAAGCTGCAAAATATCAAAAAGAGAATTGACTATCGCAGTGACCTTGATCTTTTCAGTGATCTCCTATTTGCTCTCTTGGTTTTTTTTTTTACTTCTCTATTCTTTGATTCTTTCTCCATATATATTACTTATTTTGGAGTTCCTCTTATTTTCTCTCCCTTCTTCCCTTTTCAGGTTGTTTTCAAAGAGGAAAAAACCATTTGAACTTTGAAGGGAACAATTATTATGGAAGTTGCAGGCATGAGGACTGCTTGCCCAACCATCAAAGAGAAGTGGGACTTTTAATTGAGCGAAACACAAAAATGATGTAGGGACTTTTTGTCTAATCTCTTTCTTACATATATTATACATGTTTTAAATACCTTGTTTAGTAGCTAGAAAAACATTATATGTCTTAAACATTTTTTTATGTAGGGAAATCAGTGTAAAACTTTGTCAAATCTTGTCATGAATCCTTAATATGAGGGTATGGTTCTTGATAGAACAGAATGGCGAAACCAGATTCATGCACCCGACCACAAACAGTCGGGATAAGGCTCGGATGATGATGCTGAAGTCATTAGAATGCTTCCCATTTAATACAGGGGACCATATGCATTGGAATATAAAGCTAGACTTCTCGTTGTAGTTAAGAGTTACAACACTCTTACCATAGTTAAACAAAAAAGTTTGAGTTTCCTTGAGTTTTTTGTTCAATTTTGTTTATGTGTTGCCTTTTGGTTACATTTACATAGTAGAAAAGGTGATTAATACGGCTTAATTTCATAAAAAGTAACCCGGTAATGCGAATTTGGAGATAGTGCTACTTCTCACTATGGTTAAGGTTTATAAGCCTTAGCAATTGATGTATCACCAACTCGTTAACTTTCAAGTTATTTTGGTCATCTTAGAATTTTTTTCAAAGTTATCTACTTTACTCGCACGAAATTTTAAGTGATCATATGGTAGAATTTTTTTATTCTTTTTTTTTTTTGACAAAATTACTTATTTTTATTGATCTCTGATGCCTTATAACATTAAAAGATAAAACAACATATGGTAGTTTATTGATGCACACTATTAAACACAATTAAGGCATATAAGCGAAGCTGGTTCAAATTACCCCAAACAAGGTCTAGATCATGTTTCATTTGTAGAAGCATACTTAGTGGCTTTCAAAATAATCCACCTATTATTTTCACCTTATTAGATTGACCAAATACTCGCATACTCTCTTTTGCATTTTGTAACCCATACTATAGCCCAATTTCCTACAAATCAAGGAATAGACGCCATTTTCCCTTGAAATCAAATCCATCTTACTTCTATGTAAAAGGCAAAGCTAGTTAAATATTTGCTAGTATGTTTATTGTATATTGCAGGTGACAAGTGTTATTATGAGATGTAGGACAAACATGATTATCTCATAAATATTTTATAACTAATTAATAATATACTTGTTACTTGAATTTTCCTTGTGTTTTTTATAAGATGTCCATTGTCCCTTTATTAGAGTATGTATATCTATATTGATATACATCATTATGAATACATAATGAGATATGTATATTATGGATATATATCTCTTAGGGGTCTCTTGATTATGATAACATTAGTTAGTAGTTATCCATAACCATTGGTATTTATCTTTAATTATTACTGGCCTTATATTTATATGGGTCTTGTATTTATGAATCAATCAATAAAGAGAGAGTTCTTTGCAGTATTATGAGATAATCTGCCATAGGGGCCTAAGGCCCAAATATATAGAAAATACAGTTGTTAACATGGTATCAGAGCAGAAGATCATCCACGACTTATTCTATCATATTCGCAAAGTTTCTCTCTCTATAAAAGTCTGATCAAAACCTTCTCAAATTTTTGTCAAAGTTTGCTCAACAAATTTTTCTCTTTGCAAGCACCCCTATATATTTTTATTCTTGCAAAGCAAAAGCTTTTGCAAATCTCCATTTGCATAAATCAATTGGGAGCAGATGATATGGTCCTTCTAATTTGCAGCTTCAAATCTGGTACGCTTTTGAATTCTCTAGTACTTTGGTGTAGTTCCAACTCATAAGAACACTCAAGACCTTGTGAAAGGCAAAATGATTCGTCCAAAAATCCATGTTTTGCATATGGTAGGCATGCATGATAATGCTAAGTACACAGAAAAACTTCCACAGGCAGTTGACTTTACTTTAAAAGCTTTCCTTTAAAAGCGTGTGGTCTTTAGTCGGCTATAAAGAGCTATTTGGAGCAGGGAGTAGCAAAGCAGCTGCGTGAATCTTAGGTGGTTGTGTTTGTTGCCCACAATATTCATCCACCTCTAATGGCCTCTGAAAATGACCGATCTACACTATCTGCCGAGTCATTCTTCGACTATCCAACGAGTCGTTCTTCAACTATCCACCGAGTCGTTCTTTGACTATCCATCGAGTCGTTTTTCGACCATCTGCCGAGTCGTTCTTCAACTCTCTGCAAAACGGCTTTTGTCTTTGTTCTGGCCTGTATTCTGGACTGCGAGTTGCTGAATCTGTCACTGTTCCTTACCGAGTTCAGTTGGCTCTTCCAAGTGCCATTCTGTGGTTCTTCTTCCAGCAAGAGACCATTACTTCCCCTGCTTCTATTGGTCACGACATGCACATGAAGACTTAAAGATCTAACTTATTCGTTTATGTAACTTAACTTATTGTTCAAACTCCAGCTGCTTTGTGTAAAAGCATCTTGAGTTTGTGTAAAAGCATCTTGAGTTTGTAGGGGAGTATCAGAGTATGTATATCTATATCGTTAGACATCATTATGAATACATAATGAGATATGTATATGTATGGATATATATCTCTAAGGTGTCTCTTGATTATGATAAGATTAGTTAGTAATTATCCATAACTGTTGATATTTATCTTTAATTGTTACTGCCCGTTTATTTATACAGATCTTGTATATTTTTTATGAATTAATCAATAAAGAGAGAGAGTTATCTATAGTATTCTGAGATAATCTTTCATAGGGGCCTAAGGCCTAAATATATAGAAAATACAATCTTTAACACCCTTTTACAACTGAGTTTTAATGAGAGCAAAGTGAATAATCAGTTGGTGAAATCTTTGTAACCTTGAAGTTGTTGCCATTAAATCTTTGAAGGTTACATTTCGGACTGGTTGAATTTACCAAGTCTTGGTTCATGAGCTTGATAGAAGTCATTGAGGACTCTGTTGTTTCAATTAGAATATTATCTCGAATGTTGGGAATTGGGAATACGTAAAAGGATAAATGCTCATGAATCAATGCACATTTCTTTCTTTTTTTACCTCTTCTTTTATTTTCTCAATGAAATCTCCACTTAACATTCGAAAAAACCCAAAAAATCAATGCACAGTAGGGAATAGGGAAAATATACATTCCCTTTTAAGGAACATTTTAGTGGCTCTTTCTAAATGTAATATTTTCTCGCCAATGTGAAATAACTCTTCAGTGTACAATAAGGATTTTACGCAAATTTAATTTTGGGAAACAATGTAATATACGAGCAAACAAAATTATACTTATTTAAGAACAATAAAATCAAGAAGCACTAATTCAAAAAAGGGAGACAGAATTCAGAGCCTATTAGATGAATGAGTAGTTTGTTATCTATATATAGATTGTATGTTGCTGACATGAGCATGTGAAATGTAAAATATACCTCAAACACCATTGTGCCCTCACACGCATGAACACATGTGTGACCAGTGCTCTGCATGAGGCTTTCATCTTCTTTGTTTATTATCGTAAAGGTAGTGAGTGTTTGTCCATTATACTCCACACCCTCGCTCTAAGTGCCAATGTGAGATAATAGCCCACTTCAATCTCTAAAATAAGACCAAAATGTAATTTTATAAAGGATTATGTTAGGGTACTCATATATATAAGTATTTTTTTAATATATTCAACATTTTTAGACACTTATATACCCTTGTTTTGTAATATAATTTTTTTTAGTAAGGCTACTTTTCGTAATTAGGAGGGGTATGATATATAATTTTATAAGAAAGTAGTAGCATTTATTAGTTTTTTTTCGGAATGTTAATCGGGGAGAAGGCCCCCTACTTGTTTTTCATTAATAAAAAATAAGGCAGAACAAGTTCATTATTTTACAACCCTATAATAGGCAGTTGCACTAGATCATAAAGTTAAAACAAGGAAATAAAATCTGGCGGTCTAGATCGCCAAATAGTAGCTTCAGAACTGAAAGAAACTTTCTTCGCAAGGGCATCGGCTACCATATTAGCTTCACTGAAAATATGGGAAATTGACTATGTATGAGTGGAAAGCCTGCTCCAATAATTAACTGCAACCGTATGTAACCTCCATGGGGTATGAAAACGATCGTAAATGACGTTAACAAGTAAGGATGAATCATTTTCTACTTGTAGAGAAAATCAATTCTTTTGTATAGCCAGATTAAATCATTCTTCAAGAGCAAGAAACTCTGTGCAATTATTAGAGGCCATGCTAAAAGCCTTAGCAAAGGCAACCACAAAAGCATCATTACTATATATGATAATACCACCACCACCTGCTAGTCTCGGATTCTACAAAGAAGCTTCATCGATATTCAACTTGAAATGCTGAAGCTCAAGAAATGACTAAACCACTGGAATAATTGATCTGAGTTTCTGGTGATGCCATGTAATAGGGAAAATATTGATGATTACTCTCTCTGACAAATAGAAAGTCCATTTTTTTACATCCCCCAGCTCCTTAAGAAAAAATCATTTCTCCATGTGGTTGATGTCATGATGATATCGTCCTTCACTATAGGTAATAAATATTCTTTTTTAAAATTAAAAGTTTCTATTTTACCCCTGTTTAATGACCTAATATACTCCTAAGCAAAAATGTTACTATATGGTGGAGTAAGGGTATTGGGTGTCTAAAAATATTGAGTAGATTAAGTAAACACTCAAATGTATAAATACCCTAACATAATCCTTGTATAAAGCATAATAATTAGTACTTATATTGCCTATAATAAAAAATAAATTATTCATAAACTATACTAACACAAAATGTATACTTGGATAGCCATTTCAATATCAAAACCCTAAAAATAATAAAATCTATTTTTCAAAATCTACTTGAACTGAGGTGAGACCTCATTTCATGGCTACTGTGGCTAGGTAAATGGCTTCTAAGTCTGGACTAGAGAATTAAGGATGCTTAATGAGTAATGCTATGAAATACCCTGTAATTGTCCCAACAGCATGGGGTTTTTACAGTCCACTGGGATCACCAAACTCTTTTGATATCTGTTTTCGCATGGAAAGCACACGCACACTTGTTCACACAGAAGACTTGTTTGGATCCAACCCTGAAACATATTTCAACACTATTGGAGCAACATTTTGGGTAGCATTGGTTGAGTGGTTCAAAGGTTCTTTTGAATATACTTTAGATCTCATTTAGGTACATGTATGATTACAAATCCCTGCCAAAATTTGTGAGTAAGATAAAATATTAACAATTTTTGAACAATTTTTTAGGTGAGGTTGGTATAATGCAAATAACTATACTATATAAGTAAAGTACATTCTAATTTTTTTCGAAAGATGTAGTTTTGGTATCGAAAAGGCTAAGATGTGAGAAACTAATAATAATTCTACCTAATAATCATTCTAGCCCTCATGCCTTGCGTGGTGGCAACCAAAGGGGACAAAACCACAAGACATTACATATAATTGTTAAGTGTTGTTGTGAGTGTGAGAGAGAGGAGGAGGAGTAGCCCTCATGCCTTGCGTGGTGGCAACCAAAGGGGACAAAGCCACAAGATATTACATGTAATTGTTAAATGTTATTGTGAGTGTGAGAGGGAGGAGGAGGAGGAGGAGGAGGAGGAGAAGTGGGGGTAGGCTTGGCAATCGATTAAGTAGCCCTGCCAGGCTAAGCCAATGCTTAGGCTAATATGTGTCTTATAGGGCTGGCTCCAAGTTCGACAGATCATGGCCTGGCCCTACTAGCCCATGACTTAAGCCAGATCGGCCTGAGCCAAGCCTAGCATATATAGCTAGGGTTTTAAAAAGTGGCGATCAGGATCTAAATTAGAGCAGAAATAAGTGGGGCTAGTTTGGTTCCCACCGTATATCGAGACATGTCGGTTCTCCCAAGGAAATGGCCAGTTCTGTCAAGGAACTGGCCGATCTCGCCCCAATCTTATTTTATTCTTTTCAAAAATTTTATTTCTTTTCAAAAATTTTAATTTTTTTGCCTAGTTCCCTTAGTTGGATCTCATATTTGAAATGCCAATCGACCAGATTGGATTGGTTTTTGGGATTGGCAATCCTAGTAACCGAACAATATTCCAAACTAGATCGTTTCTGGGATTGGCGATCCAAGTCAACGAACTTTATTTTTAACCATCATATGTAGCCTTAGGGCTGGGACTGGGTAGGCCCGTCTAGGGTGAATCCATCAATTTGCCATGCCTAGTAGCCAGTATATTAAGATCTTTTCATCTTTCCATCGTGGAGCTTACTCTGACCTAGGAGACCAAACTTCATCGAGAGGAGAAGAAGGACCTATTGACGTGAACAACACAATGTGGGTGGCCTATTTGGACAAGGAAATTTGTTTCATGTGGTGGGGACCACATTTCTACATTTACAGTTTTTAAGGTATAAAGCATCCATCTTAAAGATGGATGCAAATAGGTGGTCCATATAAAACAATTGGAATTAATGGTCCAAATATTTTCTTAATATAAATATTATTCTAATTTTCAAAATTTATTTATTTATTCATATTAATGATTACCATGTCAGAGATTACATATTCATGATTAGCATGTCAGAGATTACATGTCCTTAACAACTACGTCCAAATATCCATCTAAAAAATAGATTTTAAGAGGTGACTCATTTCTACATGGACTCATATAAACCATGTCTTTTGGGCAAACTATGTGTGTGGGAAAACTATGTGTGTGAGAACCATTGTCCCCGTAGTCATGATAAGAACATGGACCCAAGGAGGGAGGTTAATGCCATCCCACCCATCAATTAGTTTCACAAGGATGCAGTCATTGGCTCCTGCAAAACATGCCCTCACCTCATATGTGCGTCTCACTGTCCCTCGTCATGACCACCGGAACGATGTTTTCTTTTGAGTAATGGAAAAAGATTTAGTAGTCTTGGGGAGCCAAACTATACATTTAGTTTCATGGCCAAAGCACATAGGGACTTGTTTAGCCCCAAACCCTGCAAATTATATTTCATTCATATCCAAAAAAGCTGTTTGGAGCTGCAAATAGTTCCAAATCAATTCCGTCACTAGGAATAGATTTCGACCGCATCATCGTCGACGACAGTGATATTGGAAGTTTTAAGAAACCA
The DNA here is from genome assembly GCF_000471905.2 of Amborella trichopoda. Next base: position 1,468,434 of record NW_006497454.1, read on the forward strand.
ATATCTTTTCTTCTTTGAAATTGTTCAGTTAATCAAAGGATTTGAAACATCTCACCAAGTAAAATTGTTTAGAGACACTCGAACTATAGAAACCCCCTAGTTCCTCACTAGGTGATTTGTTCATGGGACCAAACTGATAATTTTCTCCTTCAGAATCACCATATATAATGAAAACCCCATATATTGGTGATAGAGCTATTACAAAGGATTGAGAAGGCCTCCCTAGCTATGTCCAATTTTTCTAACGTTTGAACCGGCATGGATGGAGGAGCCAATCGAGCTAAAATTATGAAACGAAAACTTCTCGATGGAAAGGAAAGATAGATGAAACTTGTTTGGTGGAAATTCATCATTGTCAAAGCTTTTTCCCATCTAATTAGATCAGCTACATGAATTTTGGTCTACCATTTTGCACTATTATAACTTTTAAGACCCTAACCTCCAAACATTTAGGCTCCATGGGGACCTCCAAACTTTAGCCTAACATGCCTAGCCTACACCTTCAAATAGTAGTTTTAGGAGTTACTATGACACTTTATAACTGAAAAGACTAGTGCACTCTTAGTGCAGGCTTGCTAGCGCTGGTCATAGAGTGGGTGAAAATAAAATACAACAAAGAATCTTAGCCCCATCCAATCTAAATTTTGACATTACATGACAATAACTTGAGGTTGAATATGTGAGAAAAAGTGTTTTGTGAGTAAGTGAACTCACTTGCACAATCACTAATGTCTATCTTTAAGATAAACATCGACAACTAAAGATTCATATCCAATGGATAAAAAATATTCTAATAAAATATTTTATTATATTTTATTTTTATATACATGATCATCATAGTGTAGATAATGGATCACTATAATAAATTTGGATCCAAGATCGATACAAATAATGGGTGTTCAAAAGAGCTTGCATGAAAACAGTATGGGTCGGGGGACTCCTAAAACCAGGTCCAATATGTAATGGACGTTTTTACTGATCAGTTCTAGGGGTGGGCTTTCCGATTAGTGGTGTTTCCAATGATATTGGCCTGTAGACATGTGAATATATTGAGCACACTACGAGATACTTTTAGAGAAGCTTTATTGTGAGAAGTATTGCTGGAATGTAATATACAAGTTTTTGAGAGGAAGATTTTAGACTTGGAGATATTTTAAGAGAAGATTTTACAAACTGTGGTCCCGGTTCTCTATTGCAAAGGAGGGAGATGGTGTTCCAAAGTTGATGTGATTATGAATTTGAGGAATATCATGATGTAGTCTTATATCAATTTCAGGCCTAAAGAAGGTGGAACTGCTAATGCAAGGGTGTTTAAAGCTTAACTTTGATGGGCTCTCACTGAGGAACCCCAGATCGATTGGAATCAGTGGAGCAGTAAAAAATTGTATAAACAAATAAAGCAAAAATCATGCACATTGTTGGTGGGGTTTAAACTTGTATAAGAGAGATGTGCAGGTCTTTGTTCTATTATGGAAGGTGATTCCTTAAATATCATCAATTGGCATACCAAAATTTGGAGCGTAGACTTTGATATCTAAATGGCTTGAAATGGGTATTTGTAGTTGTATAAAGGTTGACCCTTTGTCAAGTTTGTAGAGAGGCTAATGATGTAGGAGATAATTTGGCTAAAAGTGGCATTAGTTGTCTTCAAGTTGTTATTTGTGACTCTTTTTTTTTTGGGTAATTCAGTAGGGAAGACCCGTACCCGTAGTTGTATAGAGGTTGACCCTTTGTCATGTTTGTAGAGAGGCTAATGATGTAGGAGATAATTTGGCTAAAAGTGGTGTTAGTTGTCTTCAAGTTGTTATTTGTGACTTTTTTTTTTGGGTAATTCAGTAGGGAAGACCCCTACCCGTTTTTCAAGTAGCTTAGGAGTTAGATTTTTGAAAATATTAGTGGGGTTGTATTAACGGTGGGAATGGAAACCACAATGTGGTCACTACAGTATGGGTTGCTACCACCACGACCCCAAGCCCTTTCCCAAAAAAGTGGTAAGTCACAATGTGGTGACTACAGTATGGGTTGCTACCAACACGACTCCAGCCCCTTTCCCAAAAAAGTGGTAAGTGCCAATCTCAAAAGTGATAAGTCTTGTGGATTTTGGGCCCCTATATTGCGGTAAGAATGGAGTTAGAGACCTCATCATGGGGTTCAACAATACTATCCCTAAAACCTTAGGCCATTCTCTTTATTATCAATAAAATTTAGTATTCGTGTCAAAGAAAGAAAATGTAATGGTCATTTTTGTTCCTTTTTTTTTATTTTTTGAATGTTAAGATTATATAATGGACCGTGTGAAGCTTCCATAACTATGCGCAAAAACAAGATGGGTAAGGACGATGGCAAAACTACCGTGACTGCATATATTGTGCTCCCATGGTAGCATACTGTACATTACTCCCACGGGCAGAATACTCACTTGGAAAGATTTTTTTTATCCGAAATTTTGAGAAAATGTCTAAAAAGAACTAGAAGATTATATTCAAAATAAAAATTTTGAATTTTGAATTTTGAGTTTTGAATTTTGAGTTTTGAATTTTGTAATAGTTAGTTCTCACCCTTCAAATTTTGGACAGTTTTTGTTCAATCTTGAAGCATTATTTTTTTCAAGTACATAGAAATTGCAATTTAATTTTTTTTGTTTTTTTTGTTGATATTTTATGGGTTGAAGATGTTACGCCCCCAAAATTTGAGGTCCTAAAGATGCTTCTAGATTGGGTTTTGCCAACAGGAGTACATGGACAATATGCTCCCTCTAGGAATGGAATCTTTTGGCTAGCAAGATTTAGAAGGCTCCACATAAATACACATCAACTTGAACAAATATATTTTACCAGTGAACTCCATGGTACCAATAATCCTCCGCTCTTTACATAAAAGAAAAGTGTATTATTAGACCATTTATCTTTGGTACAAGGTAGTCATAATTAATCTTGACTATTGGATATGAAATTGGGTGGCTACATAGTGATAGGAAAGTATATATTGTTATCCAGTTAATATGAAAGGTGTATATTGTAATCTATATATTTAGGAAGGGTAGATTCAATATCTTGTATTTATGGCAAGTCTGGGTATAGTATAGGTATCTGTGATTTATTTCTATATTTTCTCATTCATTACCCAAGTTTGGTATATCATAATCCGGTTAATATGGAAAGTGTAGATTGTAATCTGTATATTTGGGAAGGGTAGATACAATATCTTGTATTTATGGTAAGTCTGGGTATAGTATAGGAATCTGTGATTTATTTCTATATTTTCTCATCTATAACCTATCTATAAAAGTCAAGTTAGTATATTTATATGATTAATGGACATTGAGTCTCTTCAGAGAAACCTGAGACTCTTCACATGGTATCAGAGCCAGATTCATTTTAGCTGTATCAATTCCTTGTCTCTGAAGCATTGTCGTCAATTTTCAAGACGAGCATATTGCTCACCCAGTCGGTGCAACTTCTGTCGAGTGTGTGTTTCAACTATCTACTGAGTCGTGTTTCAACTCTCTGATATGTCCTATGCCAAGTTGTTTCGACTTTCTGATCTGTTTGATCTCCTCCGCCTCTTTTTCTGTCTTTCAAATCTTCTGATTTGAGCCCCACTATCAAATTGTTTCATAACAATCCTTGGGTCTTGATCTCAAGGTCCAGATCCATCTGACTAATAAAACAGTTAACTGGAAAATCCAGTTCGGCCGGAGATTTATCGGAAAATAAGCACCAGATATCTGCTGGAAAATCATCCTTCGTAGAAAAAATAGAAAAGAAAAGAAAAGCGATCTGCAGAATTTTGGCCTCCTGAGATCCACTGCAGTCTCTTTCTCTCTTAAATGGGAAAGTTAGGGATGCACTTTTGGGACCGCTATGGCATTTGGATACCTCTTTACAGTGCTTGAGTGCATGCAGTGCGCGCTTGGGGGCATGTACTTTTTGTGCGATACAACATATTCAGATCCCATATGATGAGAGAGAGAGAGAGAGAGAGAGAGAGAGTTACTTAGTAGAGTAGTACGTTAGTAACGTATTAGTTTAGTTTTTAGTTACGACGGTAAACGTTAACTTTAAGTTAAGTTAAGTTAGGGTTTAGGGTTTAGTTAGGTTAGGTAGTTAGTTTTTGGTTT
>NW_006497454.1:1472573-1502732 GCF_000471905.2 Amborella trichopoda
ACGGTACGGTCGGTCCGGTCGGGTCGGGTACGGTTACGTTACGTTTACGTTTACGTTACGTACGTAACTAACTAACTAACTACTACTACGTACTACTATAGTAGAGTAGAGAGAGAGAGAGAGAGAGAGAGAGAGAGGATTACTTTGAGATGACTTTGAACATGTTATTTTGCAGGAACTATTTAGATATGGGTTGGTATTGGTAGATGTTTTTGTAGAGAGAGAGATTTTGTTAATTTCTCGAGGTATAACTAAGGAAGTGAAAATCGGTAAAACTTGTGGTTCATTAAGAGAGTCTTTCATTCTCTATAAAAAAAACAATAAGAAAAAGAAACCAGAAAAATCATGCTATGTTCTTCAGATTATTTCCCTCTCTATTATGTTTTTGTATGATCGAGTGCGGTCTTATGTTACTCAATCATGTCAAGTTGCTGGATCCATCTCGGATCCACACTGAGTTTTGTTGGCTCTTCCAAATGCCATTATGTTTTCTCAACTGTCTCAACTGCTTTGTCGGGAATTTTTGTCTGATTGATCGAGCCTACCCTGATATGGCCTTGAGTTCCTAAGGCTTGTTGATCCGCTTTGTTGATCAAACAATCAGAGCATGACAACCATTGCATCTATTGGTCATGTTATACACTTGAAACCATTGTATCTACTGGTTATGCTATATACCTGAAAATCCAACTGCTCGTTTCTAGAATTAGTATTCAAACTCCAGCTGCTCTCTCTCATGTCATCTTGATTTTGAGGGGGAGTGTGAAAGGAAAGTATGTATTATTATCCAATTAATATAGAAGGTTTATATTATAATATGTATATTTAAGAAGGGTTGATACAATATCACGTATTTATGACAAGTCTAGGTATAGTATAGGAATCTGTGATTTATTTTTATATTTTTTCATCTGTAATTTGTCTAAAAAAGACAAGTTTGTATATTTCATATGATTAATGGATACTGAGTCTCTTCTAAAAAACCTGAGACTCTTCACATACATTAATTGTATTTACCATTCTCAAAATTCAAATTTTTTTTTTCGAACTTTATGACACATCCAAACTATCAGATTTCACATTGGGTAGTTAGAAGTAATTGTGACTAACTTGTATAACAAGTAAATGGTCGCATTGTATACAATCCTTTAAAACAATGCCATAATAGTTAAGCAGTTCAGATCTTTTTCTTATTCTAATTCATTTTGCAGATAACATCCTTTATCCCATAGTGCTGTAGATCTTTGATGATGGGGCATTTTAAATAAATATCATCATTTATAGTTTTTCTTTTGATCCTCAAAACTTCCTACGCTAAGGATTGCACACCTGAAAATATTTTTCGCAGTATATAATATATTGGACAGTGCTTGGAAACTTGAATGGGCTGTCTGATTCTGTTGTCTAGGAAATTGGTCTGGATCAGCAAATAATGATCCAGATCGATAGATCAACCAGTTTGGGGCGATTTGGCCTTAAACAATTTCAAAAAATGTGCTAAAATTTCTTAAAAGTCTGATTTTTTAGGTTTCCAAAGAAATATTTCTGAAAATACTAAAATTCTGAGGACGTGTTCTTGTCTGTGCATTTGTTCGCCATTACAGTTGGATACAAAGCAACTTCTCTCTCTCTCTCTCAACATGATTTGATCTAACCTCCAGCCTAATTTAAAGAATTGGAATGAAATTGAGATGAATATGTATCGCTCAACATGATTTTATCTAACCTCTAGCCTAATTTACAGAATTGGAATGGAATTGAGATGAATATATGTGATCATACACTGATACCTGTAACTTTTTGCTGGAATTTACCAATTACTAGAATAATCACAATTATTATTGGATTCTGATATATGGTCACTCTAGTTATCACTTTATGGTTTTGGTTTTAGAAAAGGAAAAAATTCATATAAGTGGGAGGCTCTAAACAATCAAATTAAGGTGCACATTAAAAATTTCACTAGTAGAGGTTGTTTTGATGCCCAAATATCGTCAAATTGATCATCTCGACCTCAAGGTGCATAGACATGAGAAAAATATATATTTCAAGTTTTGGAAATAGTGCATCTTGTAATACATTTTTGGACCATCAATTTTCAAGAATTTAAAGTTTTTATAGATACGCTCGATCTACACTATTTTTGAAGCTTTAAATTTTATAATTAGATATGAAAATATATATTGAGGCTATCACAAAGATTTTCAATATTGAAATCATATTTCTCGACACTATTTGAAGGTGCGTTTTACTTTGATTGTTTAGAACCTCGGCCTTATACAAACCACAGCCTTTAAATAATGTCTTATAAAATTCTAGTTAGTGAATTTTTACCAGATTGCAGCTTATTTGGGCGTTCGCTTGCTGGATTAGTCCCGCATTGGGCAGGTCTGGAAGATTACTAGAAAGCAAGATAGTACAAAGGTGATTCACTCTACCATTTCATGCCAATATAAAATGTCGGCAAGGCATGCTTCCCTAGGCCAGCACTTGCCCCAATTACCCATAGTGGGTGTGACCATCTCTTTTAATGAGATTTGCTAATAAAATTATAAAAAGGTAAAAATTTAAAAAAATAGTCATAAAACCTAAAAATATAGGAATCGGGTGAGTTGAAAGAAGCATAGTGAAAGCTTTTGATGCAAAACAAATTAGGAATTCTAATCTTTCTATCTCCATGAATGAAAAATTTAGTACCACACGATAATATTTGCTCCTTAATGATAGCAACCGCAATGCATCTAAGTTCTCTAGGATACATGGAAATAGAAGATTGGTAACTATTTTATTTGGATACATGGTAATAGAAGATTGGTAACTATCTTACTTTTATAAATGTACAAGTACTACAAGATTCAGACTACCAGAGTTGCCTCTTTTCCAGAGGGAAAAAGTTCAAGAAGTATGAAAACCGTAGAGCACTTGTTAGCAAAAGAGTGAAGTTCGAGGCCCATTTATAAAGAGTAAAAATATCATTCCACCTTCACCCATTATGATCATTCATTGCATTTGTTGGATGAAGAGTTGGGACTCTTTGATTTCGAATCTTAACTACAAAAGACGGTTCATCAGTCGCAAATGGCATAGAATGTGGTTACCCAACAATCTCATGTTTTTAAGGACTCTCTTTAGTTTCCAAAATATAACATGATATGCCCAATAAATCATATTCTCATCGCTCGTGGTGGAGACAAGGGCACAATTCATGTGAACCAACTCTTCTCAGCAGTGGGACATCAAATTACCAAAATTGCCGCTCATCCACTGGTGCATTGCCCATAGTGGCAAGATCGAGCCATAAGCCCAACCCACACGTGCATGGGCAATAGGCGCTTCTCGTGTCAATGCCAACATGTGAAGTCCAAAGTGCATCTCAAGTGCCTTTTCACCAAGGTACATGCATATCACATACTGTATGTGTTCGCATACGTCTTATCTCTCATTGGTCCTTAGAACAAAAGGGAAGAGGATGCTTTCATAGTTAAATAGTTTTCCTTTTCCCATTATTCAATGTGAGATTAATAACCCGTTATTTCTCTCTGATAAAACACACTTCTTAAAAATACTATAGTTCAAAAACATATTATTTTGAATAAAACCTAGCATTTTTCCATGACAAAAAATACAATGTAACACACCAAAAAATGTATGGAAAAGAGTACAATAAGATGATTTATCTTTGTCATAAGGAAATCACAATCATCTTTGAGCATTGGATATGAAATTGTATGGTTCAGGTGGTACAATTACCAAGCTCAAAGCTTTAAAAAAAAAAAAAATGAAATTTATGATGCTCCTCCTAGTTGTCGGATTTCACACTTGACAGCTGAGAATAATTGTGACCTTGACGTACATAAAGTGAATGATTTTATTGTATACAATCCTAAACATATATTGAGTTGGTTCTTACAATCCTAATGTATATTGAGTAGGTTCCTTGACAAGTTCAATAGAAAACAAGCAGCAAAACCCTTTTAATTTCACATACTTTATTTAACGCTAATCGCAATTTTCTTGTGACTTCTGGATAAAAAACTGATTATGGTATTGGCCACTATTGGTAGTCCAAAAGTGTTACTCTTATATATTGGAGAGTGGCATTCCCTCCCTCATACATAGGTTTGCTTGCACAATATCTTTCAAGTATAGCAGATTAATTTAGTCACACAAATTTGAACAAGTTCCCATTAATTATAGTTAAAATTGGAGAGGGGTTGGGCTTTAAGAAAGAACCTAGTTTTTATGAGTCCCCCGACTCATACTATTTTCATGCAGGCTCCCTTGAACACCCATTATATGCATCGATTTTGGATCCAAATTTGTAGTGATTCATGATCTACACTATAATGATCATGAATATAATAAAATAAAATTTTAAAATATTTATATCAGAGTTTTTCTATTCATTGGATAAGAATCTTTAGTTGTGGATGTTCATTTTAAAGATGGACGTTTGGGATTGTGCGGACTAGTAAGTTTGTTGACATTCAGAAATAGGAGAAGCGTATGTCATCAGCGTCAAATGATACAGATACATTGTTGTGGAAAGTTGAATATTGTTATGTGACCTTTGTGGGGATTGCCATTGAAATTTAAATTAGTGCCAGTACTATGTTGATTCGAGAGCATATTATAAATTTACTTCCTCTTTAAATGACCTACTTGGGAGGATCTTTTCAATCTAAAAATTTGGGATGCCCTTAAAAAATATTAAATAATCATTTTCAAAAGAAAAATTTTAAAATCAAAGTTTTCTAACACTTAGATCTCATCGTTAAAAATTTGGATAACCTCTGTTCAATCTTGAGAATTTATTTTTTTAAATGCATAAAAAGTGTTATTTAGTAATGTTCTTTATTGAGGTTAGTCTATGAGTTAAAAAGGTTACAATTCCAAAATTTGTGTATTACAATTACTATACACAAGGGAGTAAATAAACAATATGCTCACTAGGAAATGACATGTTTTGAATTTAAATTATCCCCGCGTGATCTTTCACTTGGACTTTGTTCATTTGAGGGAGAGAGAATGTAAGTATGCCCCTTTTTATCAAGCATCTTTGACAATTAGCCTTATTATCATATACCAATCAAGTGTATATCTTTTACCACCTTCTCCTTCGAAATTTTTTTTGTTTTTTAAGACAATGACGTTGCAAAATCCAAATTCAGTGAATGATATTAACAGGAATCTCTCAACTCAGGCTATTCTGGGTGTGGTTTGTATAGAGCCGAGGCTCTAAACAATCAATGTAAAGCCCACTTTCAAATAGTATCGAGAAATATGGTTTCAATACTGAAAATCTTTGTGATATCTTTAAAATATATCTTTATCTTTAATTATAAAATTTAAAATCAAAACAACTTATTCTAATAAATTTTTTGAAGTAAGCCCTAATTTGATTGTTTAGAGCCTTAGCTCTATATAAACTTTTTCCTTCAACGAATGGTACACTAAGTTTGGGCTTATTTTATCCACAAATTCTAAATTTTATGAGCCAATATGGATAAACACTACGTACAATGCCAACGTGCATATTGTCTATCTTGAAACACATGCTAAAGTTTTAAGTCATTTAGGACCTATTTGGATATTCGGTTTTCATAAATCCTTTGATTTCCTTCCGAAAGGCTCCTTCACATCTTTCTTTCCTTTTCACTCAAATTCCATATTTCCGAGGCCCAAAATAGGCTCATTTTGGAGTTGAGAAAAAACCTGTGGAGAGTAAGTTTCTCCATGAAATTTTGGATGAAACATGACCCCTCGTTTGGCTTTAGGGTAATCTAAAACTTGGTTTGAACCAATACTCAACTTTTTTAGTTGTGGGCAATTTTAAACCTAGGTTTGGCAGGATGAAAACTATATTTTGAGTCACTGATTTTGTGAATGCTATTTGCTTTTGACTGAGGGATCATACACAATAAAATCATTTACCTTTGGTGTAGGGAGGTCACAATTACTTCCGACCATCTGATATGAAATCTGATAGCTTGAGTGTGTCACAAAGTTGGAGCAAAATTCTTTTTAACTTTGGGCTTGGTCAATAACATAAATGCAGCTACCCAATTTCACAACCAATAGTCATGATTAATTGTGATCACCTTGCACTAAAGGTAAATTGTCTCAGTATATACTTTTCTTTTGACTAAATAGTATATCTTTTCAAGTTTTAATGATTTTTGCTTTTTTCTTTTATTTTTAACTCCCTATTAATATACTCCTATTGGTTTTGAAGTTATGTCTTGTTTATGAGACAAATCTGACGAGATCTTTGATAAAACCTCTCCAAATTTATGCTTTAAATTGTTCAAATTTATAGCTGGTAAATATCATGGGGATCAGTCAAATTACAGTTTAGAGACAGATCTTGATCTCGAAAGATTAGCCCCCTATGAGAACTGTCAGCACAGCTGGATAGAAATCACGTAAAATCTACTACAAAAAACCATAAAAACAAAAAATAGAAGCAAAATTAAAGAAAAGGAAGGGAACCTACCTGACCAGGCTCATTGGCCCGGGACACCTAAAGACCCAGAGTTGAGACCCATATCAGACCGAGGGTCGATTTACTCCTTTGCTTTCTCTTTCTTGAAGAATTTATCTAGGCATGTTTATCCTAGGGTTTGGCTTCTTAGGTCCTCATAAGGCATATGAATTAGGGATTTGAAATATTGTAGAGAATTAGGATTCTAGAATTAGGTTCCTAAGTTTTGTTCTAGCCTAAGGATTTTCTAAAGAATTCCTAGGGGATTTCTAAGAGTTTTGGTATTTTCCCAATTTTTTTTAGGCATCTTAGGTTATGAATTATGGGAGGCTACAGGGGTCTTACTTAGAGCTTTTTGAGCCTTGCAATGTATTCTGCATTGTTGTCCCAGACCCAGATACTTTCGACATCCAAGATATTTCAATATCGAGAAGATCTAATTCAGTTGATGTTTTTCTGGAGTTCTAATTTGGCAATTTTTAAATATTTTGCACTATTCTAGATTAACTCAAATTTATTTAGATAGATTCTAACAAGATTTGATAATTTGGGTAGGTTGGGGTAGACTTGGACGTTTCTGGACTACAAGTTATGGTGTATTAGGCAAGTATGGGTCCTATGGTTTAAGGTTATCAGGTTATAGGTTTATGGTAATTCCCTTAGCAAAAATTAAAATGACTTGTTTATGGTTGCCCCTTTTTAGCGTACCCTATTTTTCGAGAAACATGATGGTGACTAAGAAGTAGACACATGAGATACCAATTGAAAAAGTGAAAGCTCATTCACTTGAATCCCTAACACGGTTACTATAGACTTTTAACCGCCAACATTAAGAGGCAATGATCAGCTGTTGTTGGTTCACGTAGGATCCTCCAGCCCATGACTAACAACCCTTTGAGCAATGGTCAGCCATTGCTGGTATTTCGAACCTTAACTGGCAACACTTCAAGGCGATGGTCAGCCATTGTCGGTCTTTTGACCGTAACTCCCAACACTTACAAGGTGATGGTCAGCCATTGTCGACTTCGTCATCCTTTCTTGACCCTTAAACTACTAATGCTTTGAGGCGATGGTCAACCGTTGCCTACTTTTCTTTGGTTTGGATATTAGTTTACAATTGAGTATTTTGAATTTGTATAGGGAGATTTATGGAAAGAAAATTGGCTAATGAACTTCTATTATACCCTTGGCTTCTAAAGCTTTTAGAGAGCTATGGGATTTAATAGTTCTTACTAGGAAGGTTTTACTAACGATTTTAAGCTCATTCTTCAAAACCATTAGAGAAAGTAGAAATGCGGTTATCTTATTTATGGGTTTTATGTATCCTTTGTTTTGGAAAATATTTTTAGTAATTTTAAAAATAGATAGAAATTTTAGAAAACAGAACTAAGTGTTGAGTGTTATCATTTCAACAAAGAAATTAAAGGTTTTTAAAATCACAGGACACAAGATTTTGAAAGCGTTGATCTTGGAATTGCTCCTAAGGTTGGAGTTTGAAACAAAATAAAACTAGAAAATTTCTTTAAAAAATGGGTATTTTTTAAAACGACAAGATTGGCAATCCTACCACCATTGAGTATTTTCTGAAAAAAGATTTACAATTTAATCACGTGTGACCCTTTTGGTGGACCTATGGGTTTGGCCCATCTTTGGCTGGGGCTCTCAGGATGAGAAAATCATAAAATACTACTTCATTTTCCACCTTTAGCCTTTATGCTGCGACCGAAAGCATAATTCTTTAAGGTTGTAATACAAAATGGTGTCTTTGGAAAATGTGGGATATTACCCTCTGTGCTTGGGATTTCCTCAACCTTCCAATTTCATCTCTGTACTATCTACCCTTCAACGATTGAATGGTCGAGATCACTCAGATTTACTTAGGGGTGCCTTAATCATGATCTGTCAGGCTAACGTCTCTTGACTTTATGCATTATGTACCAACTTCAACTTTGATTTTCTGGCATCTTCTTGTGATCGTCCTTTAAGATATCAAACCCCCGCTTTTCTTGACTTTTGAGCGCCTCTTTTCTTTAAACTTTTTAAGCATCCTTGACTTTTTAGGATCTTTTTTCCAATGCTTTCACAAGGTTCCGGATTTTCAAATCAACGGATTTTTTTTTACCATATGTTTTGACTTTGATGGTTGGTTAATGCTTCTGAAGATGAAACTTTGGGCCATTTTTTTCCCTTTGACTTTCTCACTTGAAGTTGGGTTCTTCTTTTCAAGTTTGCTTCTTCCTTTGATGATTATTAGTGGTCGGTTTATTGTTGCACTTCACCCTAGGACCAGGTAAGAAATTCCTTGTATCCCCTTAAGAACTCAGTCACCTTTCTCATTCTCTAGGTTACATTGAAGTTCTAACTTTTGTTATCTTTAGATTTCCCTAGCCCTAGGTCGACATCCTATTTTTCCTTGATTGCAGCTGATGAATTCCCATTAAAATTTTCCTTTAACCTAGCCCACTTAGACTTCAAATATTAGAATTGGAATAGCTATTAATTTCCTAGTCTTTTTAGTCTTTTGCTTGGGTTGCTAAGCTCATTTGATTTTATTCTCTCTGAAAAGGTAATTTGTGATTCTTAGGCGTTAATATCGTGGAGTATTGTACCTAAGCAACACATGAATGCCTCACTTGGCTCTTAAAAAGGGCGAGAAAATGGTCACCCTACTCTCATTACTTGGGTTTGGATAAGACCTTTGGATGAGGATATCTAGTATTAACTCCACAAACGCTCCCCATTACTTGGGTTTGGATAAGACCTTTGGATGAGGAGAATTGTGGAGTTAATACTAGATTGCCTTGTGGCTTTTGAGGTTCATTGGATAAGTGCCCAACTTGACCGACTATCCACCTTATGTTATCTTCATCTGTTGAGGCTACCCCTATCAGTTAATTGGATGAGAAAGCCTCTATTAGGTCTTCTACACCGGGGATTTGTAGGTGGATCATCTTGAACAAAGGGTGCCCTAGTTAACGGAGTTGTATACCTACCCCTATTTTTTTTTTGGATTTTTTCTTATTTTTTTCTCGTCATACCACATAAGTGAGTCATCTGTTGCAATTTCTTGGGATGTTAGCTATACTAGATCATGAAAATTTATCTCTTCACCCCACTTAAGAGTGTTATTTAGAAAATCTTGTGAAGGTGGTGCAAGTGGTTCCCTTAGAATTTCCATAAGATCGACCCCTGGCTCTCGTAGAGATAGGTTGAATCTTAGGGAATGGTCAAATTTGGTTCTTTTACCTCTTCTTGGGAATACCTTAGAAGATGATTCAATGAATCCTCTAGGCTTGGCTCATTATCCCAAATAGATGGGTTTGCCAGGACATTTTGGTGAAAGTGACCCAAGAGAGCCTTTAAGTGTTTTCAGGAGATCAATTTTCTCCTCAGGGATGTAGTTGAGCTTATGCTCGAGTTCACCCTCTACTACATGGATGACTTGGACCCCTTGTGGGTCTTTTGTATTCACCTATGAACAAATTAATTGGATTGTTTGGCCATACTCTATTATCTATAACAAGGATATATTGGATCCTTTATGGACCCATGTATTAAACAAAAATTGGAGTTATTCGTAAGTTGCTTTGTACTTTACCTGTTTTTTGGGTTATGGGACCTAGGGTAAGGCTATCCTCATCATTCTAGTTTTGAGGATCTCTAGCCATAGAAACCTGAACAAGCTCATTCTCGGATTCATCTTCAAATAATGAATCTTCAAGTTGACTCCTTCCCATGCCCCAATGCCATTGTGGATGATCTTCTGGCTTGGATAGATTTTTTGGCTCACCTGCCTAAATAAATAAGTTTTGCTTTTGCCGATGTTGAAATTTCTGGATTGCTTCTCTCTCTTTATTGTCAGTCTCCCTTTTATAACCTTATAGTGCCCTTATAAATGAGATCTTGAAATCTATACCTAAAGGCGAGTCATTCCTCCGTGTCCAAGGTAAAGTTTTGATGCCACTCACACCAGTTATGCTTATCTATAACATGAAAGGCAGGAATCTCGTAGCCAATTTTAGAGCTTATGCTCATTCTTAAGTACGTCACTTATTGGCTTATCTATACGCGTGATGTCCCTAGGCATAGTGCTATGTATATACCATATGTTTGATGAGCCTTGCTTTCTTGTTGAGGTTGTTTTGAAGCGGGGTCAACTTGGATAAAGTGTTGGTTGGCTTGTTGACCAAATTTACCTCTCCATTCAACAAGGCTTCATTTTGATTATTTCTTGTGAATGTTTGGCTAGAACCGGATTTACCTCTCCATTCAACAAGGCTTCATTCTGATTATTTCTTGTGAATGTTTGGCTAGAACAGGATTTTCAATAGATCTCAAAGTAGCCTCATGCCCCTTTACTTGTTCATAAAGTGCGATTCTCCCAAGCATAGAATCAAAAGAGTATGGAGTTACCACGTGATTGAAGAATATCATATATCTTGGATATGAATTTTCCAATGCCATGCTGATATTTGCAAGCTCGGGAAAGGGACAATCAACGACCCACATGGCATCATCCTTGAATTTGGCAATAAAGTCAAGAAAGATTTCCAATCTTTTTTTTGGTGGCACTTAGCTTACTAAGCGTGACAGGTCTTGGCTTAGCCCCATGATAATGAGAGATGAATTGTCTAATCATTTCGTCAAGGGTTTCTTGTG
This sequence comes from Amborella trichopoda, assembly GCF_000471905.2. The sequence continues at coordinate 1,483,717 of NW_006497454.1, forward strand.
GTTATCCCTTATAAACTCTCAATGCATCCTGAATGAGTCAGGATTGAATCAGGTAAGAGGTGATGTGTACCTCTCAGTCACACTTCTCAAAAGAGTTATTTCTGAATTGTGGCATGACAAATCTCATTGGCAAATCTCCAAGATTTTGTAGGTTTCTTGTACATATACTTTAGGAGATGAAAAAGCATAGATTTTCATCCTCTCTAAACAACTTTGAAGATGTTTCATATTCACCTCCATAGTGGCTAACTGAGTTGTTGGAACTAGGACCATTTGGCTAACCGGTTGGTACCTAACATGAACTGGGGTATCTGTGTTTGGGGTATGTGATCCACCTAGAATAATTGATAAACTAGTAGACTTGGTTTCCCCAAAGGCTGAATTGAGGGGACTGGTTAGGTTAAGTAGAGTGCTTTTTGGCTTATGGACCATCCTAGGTCACTTAGTTGGGCTTCGTCAGGCTCATTTTGACTTACTACGCTTCAGTAGAAGGCTTGTAAAACAAAGTATTCAGTAATGGACGAGTAAGATGGACCCTCAAGGCTATTATGGTGGTTAGACCTTTGACCTGGGTTAGCCAAAGAGGGGTGAAGCCCATGACTACTACTAGCGGACGTAAACCCACAAGGCAAGCCTGACTCGGGTGTGGTGGTTAGACCTTTGACATGGGTTAGCCAAGTCTATATGCCCCTGACCTAGGCTAGGTGATATATCTGGAATTTCGACCATTCCTTTCAACAGTTTTTAGACCCGAAGAGGGGTGAAGCTCATGACTACTACTAGCAGACATAAACCCACAAGGCAAGCCTTGACTCTGGTGCTGATGGGTAGAACCAGACCCCTGACAAGGAACTTTATTTCTGTTTATGATGAAAATCAGACTGATCTTCCGACAAATATCTCTCGGATTTTGACAACTTAAACTGATAAAAATAATGTGGTAGAGAAAGTGGGACAAATCAAATTCAGATCTGAGGCAAGATCTGCCTAGAAACGTGAGCTGCTCTCAGATATGCAGCAGAGCCAACATGATAAAAAACATTAAAATACGAGTTCAAAGAAGAAAATTAATCAAAATTAATCAAAATGGTAAGAAGAAGAATAAAGGGTAAGATAACAATACCAAACCGAGCCGGATGGCCCGAGACCCCCGAGCCTTCGAGGGCTCGCTCGTATCAGAATCGGCGTCTTCTTTGCCTCTTTGATTCCGAAGTTGACCATAAGATCTTTGATTTAAAAGGGTAGTTTAGCCCTAGGGATGACTAAAAATGGTTAGGGTTTTTGAACCTGTCCTTTCATAGCTTAAGGTTTTTCAAGCTTAGGGTTAGGGTGTTTTGGTTAGGGTTTTAAGCTTAACTTTCTTTGAGCAAAGGGGGCTAGGGTTTCAATCTTCCTCCTCTCTCTAAAATGGCCACAAAAATGAGGTTTTATAAACTGAAATTGTATGGAGAAGGGAAAATTTCCATCACCAACCAGTTACCAACCATGGACTGCCTATCTGACATCCTAAAATTGGCTAAAATGAGGGAAAATTCGCTCAGAATTGCAGGGGATCATTCTTGTGCGAAACTACCATTTTTGGACAGTCTAAGCTAGGTGACACGGGTAGTGTCACCCAGGTCAGGACTGCCCAAAGCGACAACTTTCTACCCAGGACTGATCAGTGAGTTGTCTTGCCAATTTCGGTTCAAATTGGGCTGGGCGACGCCCGTGATATCACCTGGGCGACGCCTTCGGCGTCGCCCACACTGGTGGGCGACTCCCGTAGTGTCACTCTGACCTAAAATGTTTGAAACTAAATTTTCTTTGATCAAGTTTGTAGTGCAGGCTGTTGTGAAGCTCCCAGAGAAACTTTGGGTCAAAAAGAGCTATTTTACTATTTTTAGTGATTTTTTTGGTAAAACAGGGCATTTGTAGGACTCTGGGTGAAAACAAGGTATCTGCCAGGTTTTGGGTATGCAAAATGGTTTTGGGCCATAGGGTAGGCTGTGTGGCCTATAGATTTGGGTTTACTAGGATAATGTGGTCCTAAGGATTTAGGAAACCACATAATTTGTCAGATTTAAAATGGGGTATCTACAGTTGCCCCTCTTTCGCACTCCCTGTCTTTCGAGGAACAGGTGAGTGGCAAAGAAGTAGATACTTTGGCGTTCCCTATCCTTCGAGGGGCAGGTGAACATCAAAGATAATGCATATATTTTAAATTTCTTCTTGACGTCACTTGGTCAGAGAGCACATTAACTAATCCCTCCAAGTCATTACGCTTGCCGAGTTCACCCACCTAGGGCATTTTCATCTTAGGGTTTTTGGCGTGAGATGTCGATAAGTTACACAAGCGTGAAACTCGAGTTGGATTTTCTGGCCATGCCACTTAACTTCAGGGGTTTCATAGTTTAAAATTTTTTTAACCCTGCCATCTTCTTTGATTTCCTTAGGGTTTCCTAAGGCTTTGTATAGGACAAGGCTTTCCATAGGAAGAGACTTGTCTGACTGATTCTGAAGAGAGAGACGAGGTAGCAACACGGTAATCGCGGCTACACGACAATCATCATATACGGGTGTCCATGCACCTTTGTTTTTAAAAGTTTTGTTTAGAAGTTTTGAAAAAAAGGGGGAATTTTAAAATAGAACGCAGAGCTTGGATAGGTCACAATTTTAATAAAGAAATTAAAGTTTTTGAAAACATAAGACATATAGTGAAAATTTTAAGAAGAGAAAGATATTTTGAAAAACAAGGTCGGTTAGCAGTTTTAACTCCTGCAACCATAGAGCCCTCTAAGCAGTGTAGCGTCATGCAACGATGAACCATACACCTGCTTTTACATCATATGGGGCTAGACGGAATACACCCGACCCTTTTATGTCATACGGGGCTTGACGGAATACACCCGACCTTTTACTTCATATGGGGCTAGATGTTACCTGCCTCGGCTCTTTTACGTCGCACAAGTTTGACGTTGAAATGGATACACTAGACCTTTTATGTCATACGGGGCTAGACGGAATACACCCAACCCTTTTATGTCATACGGGGTTAGACGGAATACACCCAACCTTTTACGTCATATGGGGTTAGATGTTGAAATGGATACACCCGACCTTAACGTCATACGGGGCTAGACATTTTTTGAATACACTCGACCTTTTATGTCATACGGGGCTAGACGTTTTCTGAATACACCCGACTTTTTACGTCATATGGGGCTAGACATTTTCTAAATACACCCGACCTTTTACGTCATACGGGGTTAGATGTTTTTTGAATACACCCGACCTTTTACGTCATACAGGGTACATGTTTTTCGAATACACCCGACCTTTTATGTTATACGAGGCTAGACGTTTTCCTGGCTCGGCTCTTTTACATCATACGAGTGAGACATTTTTTGAATTGGATTTTGGTTGGCAATTTAGGCTCGTGCCACCGAGGAGTATTTTCTTTTTGAATTTTTGAAATTGGTCGACAGTTTATGCTCATGCCACCAAGGAGCGAGTTAATTTTTTTGAAATTAACTAAGATGTTTGAAAACATTCTTTTTTTTTGAAAGAAAAATACATGATAAAATAAAACTTGTTCCCTTTAGTTTCCAAATATAAGCGGGGGCACTTTTGTAAAGAAAAGTTTGAGCAACACTAATGGTGTCACCTGGGAGATGCTAGTGGTGTCGCTTAGACTGGTGCATGGATTTTGGTGACACCAGTGGAGTCGTCCAGATCACCGACCTCCAATTTTTGAAATTTTTTATTTGGAAGGTCTTGGGGTTGCTTAATCTCTCTGTAGGTTGAACTAGGAACCTGCAAAACAACTTTTGGACAGCATTTCGTATTTTCTATAAAAAATCTTCCTCCTTCCCATTCTCCTTTCATCCTTCAAGCTCTTCTTCATCTTCTTCCTTCTTCATGATCTTCCCTCTAATCTTTACTGATTTTTCTTATTCTCACTCCTAGGCTTTCATGGCTCCTAGGAAGGACAATGCTATTTCCAAGGGAAAAGGGAAGGTTTCCGAGCGGGCTGATAAGGGAGGAGAGGAGGAGATTCTTCTTTTGTTTTCTAGGGTTAGGTACTTCCCTGAAGGTCTGCCTTCCCATATCTTACAAGGCTGTCGATCAGTGAAGGTCCTCGGCGTGTCAATGGCTTGTCTATCATCGGGCCCTGGTTCAGGGATTGGTTTCTTTTTGCTCGGCAGTGGCTCGAGCTAATGGCTTTTTTGGCTTCAGTTTTGATGATAGGTATCTTGAACATGGCCTCTTGCCATGTGAACTTTTCACTCCTCGAGGCTCTTGCTGAGAGGTTCAACAATCAAATAAACACCTTCTTCCTTCCTACGGGCGAGACAATGCCAACTTTGGAGGAAATTGCCAGGGTTTCTGGCTTGAGCTTGGCCGGGAATGCGTATCAACTTTCTACTGCCACCGACGATCAATCCATCATGGTTGCACGACTTTTGAGGGCTGCCTACTCTTCACACGGTCAGTGGGTCGATATGGAGTTGCTAGTTCAGAATCGAGAGCAGTCTTGAGCCATTGAACAGATTCATATTTTCCTTTTTGTGCTATTGCGATCCGTTCTTTTACCGAGCGGTCGTAAGACGGTTCGTAGTTCTCTTGTTCCTTTAGCCCATGCCTTCTAGGAGCGAGCAGGTTACACCATTGTTCCGGTTGTGTTGACGGTCATTTACCGGGGTCTTCACGACCGGGTCACGCGAGGTGACCGATTCATCGAGGGTAGTATCTTGATTTTGCAGGTATATTGTCAAACTCAATTTTATTTTATTTTTGCCTCTGCAACTCAGTTTTTCTGTGGTTTTGGTCCCTAGATCCCATATTTTTGCCTTAAAAAGTCACTGGAAAAGGCCTGGAATGATTTGGGAGGGTCTGTGTTGGGCAACATTGGTGGTTTTGCCCGGGCGACACCAGGCATGTCACTCAGGTCATTTTGCCCCGGGCGATTTTTGGGGTTTTGGGTGCTTCTAAAGTTCAAATTTTCTCCCCTTTTTTTTCTCTGGAACCCAATTTTTTTCATAAAAGTCCACTGGAACTAGCCTGGACTGATTTGGGAGTCTTTGGTGTGGGTGACGCTGGTGGTGTCGCTCACACAGGCTGGGCGGCACCAGTAGTGTTGCCTAATTCAGATTGGGCCAGGTCATTCTACCCCGGATGATTCTAGGGTTCTAGATTGTTATCGTCTGACCTGTTGGGGTCCTTTTGGCTCCTATTTTCTGCAGATTTGGGCCTGCAAACACATTGCCATTGTCTGTCCTCCTCGATCAACGACGGCTGTATCTGTTTCTTTGGGACTGGCGTATGTCAATGACTCCACCCAACCTCGAGACGTAAATTATTATAATCAGGTTTTGGACGAGTCATCGTCCTTTGATTAGATGATCAGGGGTCTTGAGAATGTGCCCCTATTTCTGCCTGCTATGGGGTATTCAAGTCTTATTCTGGGGGTGCAGTACTTCACAGGGGTATTTCCCTTAGAGGGTGCTTCGCCAGTTTTTTCGTACTCAGAATTACACTTCCCCAGGAGAGGTGATCGATCACCGCCCTATTTTTCCTCGCCGATGGCACTCTTCCACCCTTCTGGTCAAGGAGGGTTTATCATGGAAGGGGAAGAAGTCTTCTTCTAATTAGGGTTTGGTCAAGCAAGACAAGCCCATGACCACCTCCAACTACGATTCTTGGGGGGACTGTGCTTTTGCTCTTCTGTTGTGCCCAAATTTCTCGAGACTCCGTGATGAACATTTTCCCCTTCTCGGGATCTCATGTCTTCTTGATAAGATGATGCCTTTTCTTCAAATAAGTGGGCTAAATGGAATGAGGATGTTTCTGACATCAGTTTGGAAGGTGTTAAAGTTGAATTGGTTCAATGGGCGGCCTTCGTAGTGGAACTCAAGGAGAAGGATGTTGATCCCAAGTCAAAGATTGAATAAGCCAAAGTTTTTTTTTTCTTGGCATGAATAAGTTGATCTCATGATCACACTTATTTTTCAATAGTTGTATTTTCATTAAAGTCTGTTAAGACAATAGAAATTTCAGTCTCGAGACCAGAGTTGATTGCGTAAGTGCATGTAATAAGCCCATTTTCAATGGATGAATATGTTTGAAGACATTTTCAACCCGTTGGTCCCCGATGCAGAATAAAGAGAAAGCCAGTCAATAAAGCCTTGGCATATAGTGAAATTCCCCACAGTCTCATAATTGCTTCAAAATGGGTCAGAATTTTTCTAAGCACTCCAAAAGGCCACCTGCCAAGTTTTGTCTCAATCTAACACGGTTAAGGTAGCACAGACACAAACAATTTCAGAAAAATCTGCCTCTAACACCCTGAAACGGACCCCATAACTAGAGCTATATTCGCGATGCATCAAACAACTGTGAGACCACCACTATTGGATCCGACATGGCTGAAAACTCTATGAGTCAAGTTTCGGTTTAATCGGGCATTCCAGGACAAAGTTATGGGTAAGAGACCAAAAATAGGTAGGCCGCATGCTATTCCTGTGCGACCTTCCTACACTAATCTCCATTAAAGGAGGCTGATGTGCACAATCTTGAGTAGCAATTTCATAGGCCCGTATCTCACTCTTTCTGAGTCGGATCGTTCTCAAATTTGGTGAGCGTGTTCGTCTCATCAACATGAGCATTTTGATATGTGGCGACCCATGACGATACCCGAACAGGGAGAAAAAATAGAGAGAAGTTGATGATTCGTGAAGATAGTTGCAGAAAATTCAGCAGTAATATGCCTCGCTTGAGTGGCCAACTCACAGTGCTCGTGCATTGGATTGACACGAAACCAGTTCTATCGCATGCGTAAGGTTCAGGGCTATCTCTGGTCCAAACCCCGTAGATGATGAACGGTCGGATCTTTGCACATGAAGGCAATAAAGCTGCTGAAAACCCCGGCCGCCAGATTTCTAAATTCCAACAAAAAACTTAAGTTGAAAAAAAATTCGTCTGGACATGAAATCGAGCTGCGTTTGTTGTCATGCAATTGTGACGGCATGCTTAGTGTAATTCAGCGAAGAAACTAAAGAAAAATATCAAGAAACAAGCACATTATAGATTCGAAGTTTTCCAAACTTCGAGTTACATGATTGTGGCCTAAAAACGTGATCCATGACTCAAAGTTGGTGTAAAATCGATTGCCATGCCAAGCCCTACAAGAAACAATAATCTTTTAGTCAAATAGGCACTAGAGCAACCCCTGATCATCCACAGAAGATCGCACAATTTTTAGGGCAGCAGTAGGGACTGTTTTGAAATTTCAGACATTGTTGGGCAGGGGCAAAGAGTCCTTTTCACCCAATTTTAGAATTTCTTTAAAATTGTAATTATCATTAATTTAGTTTTTGGGCATCCACCCATGTTTGGGCCCAATTAAATAAGTACACGTTAAACACAATTGTAAAGAACCCTGGATTATTCAATACTCATCAATAAAATTTGAGAGTTTTCACGTTCAAATTGTGGGCACGTCTTGGAGAGAGAGAGAGGAGAGAGAAAAGGTCTGATACCCTTAGGTGAATGTAATTTTCTCTCTTACTCTGATCTCTCTTTCTCTCTCCTCATCTATCTCCCTCTTTCTCTCTCCTCTCATCTCTCCTTTTCTCTCTCTTCCTTTGATCTCTCTTTCTCTCTCCTCATCTCTATCTCCCTCTTTCTCTCTCCTCAGCTCTATCTCTCTCTTTCTCTCTCCTCTCATCCATCTTTCTTTTCTATTTCCTCTCCGATCTTCTTTCTCCACTTTCCTTATTTTTCTTTATCTTTCTTTTATCTCTCTTCTCTTTCCTACTATCTCTCCGTTCTCTCTCCTTCTCTATTCATGCATGGAGGAGTCTATCGCCTAGCATGATGTCTTCTTGCTTTAGAGACATGAACAGCGAGCCGAGCCTTAACCTGAGTGGCGGGCCGGGCCTATGTTAAAATCTCATTGTCTTCCCTTTTGTCATGGATTGTGACAACACATCGCCACCCATGTTTTCTCTTTCCTCTTTATCTTCTGTCATGGACGGCGGAAGCACATCGTCGCCTATGTTTTCTCTCTCTTCCTATTCTCTGTCATGGATGGCGAAAGCACATCGCCACCCATGTTTTCTCTCCCTTCTCATTCTTCTGTCATGGACTGCAGAATCACATCGCCACCCATGTCTGCTCTCTCTTCTCTTATTCTTATGTCATGGACGGCGGAAGCACATCGCCGCCTATGTCTTCTTTCTTTTCTCTCATTCTTATTTCATGGACGGTGGAAGCACATCGCTGCCCATGTATTCTCTCTCTCTCATTCTTCTGTCATGAACGGTGGAAGCACATCGCCGCCCACCTCTTCTATCTCTTCGCTCATTCTTCTGTCATTGACAGTAGAAGTACATCGCTGCCCATGTATTCTCTCTCTTCTCTCATCCTTCTGTCATAGACGGCGGAAACACATCGCCACCCATGTCTTCTCTTCTCTCATCCTTCTGTCATGGACGGTGGAAGCACATCGCATCTCATGTTTTCTCTCTCTTCTCTCATTCTTTTATCACAGACGGTGGAGGCCCATTGTCGCCCGTGTTTTCTCTCTCTTCTTACCCTGCTGTCATGGGCGGCGGGAGCTCATCGCCGTCCATAATCTTTCCTATCATATTTGTCATCGCCTCCCATGTTCCCTTGCTCTGTTCTCTCTCCTTCTTTATCATTCTTTTCCTTCTCTTTCCTCTTTCCCTTTTTCCTTTCTCCCTCATTGCTCATCTCGTCTTCTTCTCACATGCACGACATCGGTAGTATTGTGCATGTTTCTCTTTCTCTCTCTTCTTTCTTCTCTCTCTCTCATTTGACCAAGAGAGGCTGAGACAAACATTGCCATGGTGGTCTTGTCATGGTGGTCTTGTCGTCTAGTTATCGTGTTCGTCTTACTGCCATGATAGGCCAACCATTGTGCTGGGCTGGCCGATGATCGTTCTGGTATCTAGTAGCATTTATGTTTTGCCGATCTAGTTACCGTGCCCATCTTACTATCACGCTGGGTCAATCACTTGCTGATCTAGCTACCGTGTTAGTCTCGCCACCTAGTCAAAATTCCTCTGATTTACCCCCTTTCTTCTTCTTTCACTTTTCCTCTTACCCTCTCTTCTTTTGGATGTGCACGTTTGTGTACATTCGTTCAAAGACAAGGTGGGATTTCTTTCAGCCCACTTGTATTGTAAAATTAATCATGTGTGTGTGATTACAGAAAACATAAGAATACAGGCCAAGGGAGGCAATTTCGAACGAGTTCTATTACTGGGGGGCATTCTTCGTGATCTAAGAGAGCACCTATGAGAGCCAGCTCGAGTAAGTCCCAAACCCACCTTAAATTCCTCTCTCATCGGTTGGTCTACCTGCCCTTGCTCCTGAGCGAGGTTCCCAGGAGAGCGATCTCAAAGTCCCGGGTTCCCCCGAAACTCGAGACTCGTGCCACCTAATTATTCAGATCCGGAGGCCGAGATCGAGGAACCTAATCAGCTTGGTGAATCCATTGGGGACTTACTACCCCTTCGTCGGGTCATTCTTGTTTAGCTAGTTTTTCCGTTTTTTTCTGTTTTCACACACCACATGGCTGCTGGGTTTCTTAACCTGTTTATTCAAATCCGGGATTTTCTGATCCTTGCATTCGCGAGGATCCCCTCAAAACAAGTTCCTCGAACTTCATTCCCAACCTTCCTTCTGAGCAAAGACCCAATGTCTAGCTCCTAAGTCTTAACTTGGATAGACATGAGGAGGGACTCAAAGGTCCCTAACTCCCCTTGCCCTTGCCCTAGTGGAACTTCAGCCAAGACACCCTGCATCGGTGGCACATACGCCACCACTCACAGCATGCACCCTGCCATTGGCAAGTCACTTGTCGGTCGTATTGCCGACGTACGCCAGAGGGCTGCCCAGTCCCTTTCTGCGAAAGGCAAGCATGCTGCCATTGCTTCAGTGGGTCGTTGCAAGGCTACCCCCCACATTCTTGGACCACCACAAACCTCTACCCTTAGAGGCTCAGCCCATCGAGGCGGAGACCCTGGGGCCTCCACCTCTCGCACACACCATAGGGCTCATGGGTCATCCACTAGAGCCACACCTCGGGGCAACTTTTATGTTACCTTGAGTCAACATCCAGGATCAGACCACCCAAGGTCAGGTCCTGCACACGTTGTGCGTTTGCATCCACCACTCAGGACAACACAATCACTGCGTCAACCCGAGTACACTGAAGATGACCCCCTCGTCCTCCTACTTAGCACACACTAGCGCACACTGTAAGGGGCAGGCTTCCACCTGTTCTCTTACAAACACTTGCTTGCAGTTCTTGGCCTCCTAAGGCCAGATCACTTGCTTGAGCCCGGGCTGACCCCCAAGTCACCCATAATCCTTCATCAAGGGAAGCACACGCGTCGCCATCATAGACAGCCCCTCGCTCTCAACTCAGGTGTCCTTATGAGTCAACCTTGCGTTTGCCTGCTCCTCCTTCTTTAGGCAAGAACCTTCAGCCTTAGTACTTGAAGACCTTCCCTAAGAGTACCATTTTGAGCCAGCCCTATCATCTTGGTCATGTCACTGGAGCCCATAAGAGAGCTCGAGGCAAAGACCTGATGGGAGATCAAGTCCTTCATCCTCCCTGGCCCAGGATGACCCCAGTTCCTGGCCCACACTATTTGCTTCAACTAATGGAAACAACTCTTTCTTACGCAAGAAGGGCCGATCAGCCGGAGTCCGATTGTAGTTCTAGCATGAGGTCCATCAAAACCTCAAAGCCATACGTGAAAGTTGTATGCAAATTCTGACTAGGGCAGCAACCAAGATGGTCGTGGCAACCAGCTCCGATGACCCTCTTCACTTAAACCCCTTCTATCCTCTTCAGATGATAAAGCCTGAAGATTAAATTCATGAACCCTGCACTGTGGTTAGTTTTGAAGAAGATGACCCAGCTACTCAGTAGCCATAGTCCCAAGACTGTCGAGAACCGGTCCTCATGCAATCGGCTTACAAGACTCAAGTCCAGTCGGGGCATGCTGATCCCTTGCTAACAGATCTGCCACGTGCAACCCGTCAAACCTGGAAGCCCTCAATTGCAGCTAAGCTGACCTCCCTAGAGAAACAGTCAACGTAATGGTTATAAATGAGCCTAGCGATCCTCAAGAAGAGCACATGAATAAATTTGAAGACATGGTGCACGCAATGATGAAGAAGATTGATCGCATAGATGCTGCACGACAATCGGCTAATCATGAGGTCAATTCCCATCACCCAGATGATGCACCTTTAAGCCAGCCCCTTCCCTCTGCCTCACAGGACAATTCTGTCCCTCACCCCATCTCACATGCAGACATCGATGCTATGGTGACCCATAACTTAAAGAACAGATAAATCCTAGGAATACAGGGTGGTGCAACGCCTTATCAAAAGCCGTACCCTTCATACATTGACCAGGTGTGGTTTCCCTCAGATTACAAGAAAGGGAAGTTTCCCCTGTTCAATGGAACCACCTCCCCGAACCAGCATATTGCCCACTTCCAAGTAGCATGACAAGAGACGACGGCTAGTGGTAGACTCCTTCTCCGTCTGTTTGTTGAAACCCTTGATGACCCGACTTTTCATTGGTATGCTCGGCTTCCCCCAAACTCAGTACATACTTGGGAGGAAATAGAGAAATTGTTCCACTAGCGTTTCTATGAGGTTAAGAGAGAGGTTCAAACCATCAAGCTTGTCACCTTGACCCAAGATCCCGATGAGCCTGTGGCTCAATTTATATCGAGGTGGAGAAATTTGACCGCTTGCCATCCCAATCCCTTGCCTGAGAAGGAAGCGTTCCAAACATGTGTGCGGAACATGCAACTTGAGATTGCTCTACATGTTGAGGCCTCCAATCCGACTTCCATGTCATAGCTGATCTCCAAGTCGGTCCGCATAGATAGTCTGTCATGCCACCATAGCGGGTCACGACAACAGTTTGCAAGCTCAAGAAACAATCGAGGCAATGGTAGCTCTCAGACTATTACCCAAGGAAACCAACCAAAAGAAGTGATCAGTGCGGCCGTCGCTGTAAGTGATCCAAAGAAAGCTCCCTCCCAAACTTTGGACCTCTCCAAAGGGGTAAACGCAGTGAAAGTGCCTCAAACAGGCAAACCGGGTACCCCCATTTGCGAACGTTAATCGGGATGATTATTGAACCAGGCATAGGAATAAAGTCTACCCCTTTGAGAAGGAATGGGTCCCTGCACTATTCCGATTATTGCTGGAATAGAACATGATCGAGCTCATAGAGATCAAGTTCCCTGATCAAGCCGGACTCGATACCTTGGCAAATTACTGTTCTTATCATCGAAAGATCAACCACCCCACAAAGGATTGCTACACATTGAAAGATATTATTGAGACCCTGATTCAGAAAAGCTAGATAAAGCTTGAAGAGCTAAAGAAGGCATTCTGGATGGCAGAAGCCTCCCACGTAGTAACAGTCCAAGTGGAAGATGAAGCACCTGATCTCCTTCGTGCCCTATTTGCCATGATGCTTCAAGAAGGTCTCATCACACCAAAATCGGCAAGACAGCCTGGACGCTTTGCTCAAGGAACTGAGAACCATTGGTGCTCGTACCATTAGACATGGGGCCACGACGTGAGCAAATGCTCCATTTTCCATGATATAATCACAAAGGAAATACAGGGATGCTAAGAGTCTTACAACATTTCAGAGAAAGACCCACAAACCACTGCTCCACCAGTACGAGGGGACCTCATGACACAAGTCCTGGGTGAAGATGACTCAGATCCAGCTGAACCCCTCAACGTCTCAACCATGGATAGTCCATCATGGGCAGAGAAGACCCATGTCCTTAAGGCGAGAAGTAGTTCGTCAAGCTAGGGTTGTCCATAAACCTAGCGAGATGGATCAACCGCTGTCAATGAAAACCAGGAGAAGACGAGCACCAAGGGCTGCTTGCCAGAGAAACAAGACTGCTCAACCGCCAATTGAGTAGGAATTTCTCAGGCCTCTTCCCCCATTGGCGATTTTGCAAGACTTTATCCCCGATACAATTTTCTTCACTTCCTTACCCCATCAAGAGGATGTACCCGAGCCATCTTCTACTCGGAGTACGTCCAATGAGGGTGACGACGTTAAAAGCACTCCCCATTAGTCTAAGCAGGGGAAAGACCTAAAAAAATCCCTGCACACGTCCAATTCTAGTGATGATGTAAAAAGTTGCCAGATCAGTCCGATGAGGGGAACGACCTTAAAAGTCCCTCACCTACTGACCCTTCTCCTTCTTCTGCTTCTTCTACTTCTCATCCTTTCTCTTTTATGTCTCCTGCAGATACAACCTTGAAGTGTCCAGACTTCGAGGCCCTTGACAAAGAATTTGAAGGAACCAATATAAGAAGGACGAAACGGAGGCGGTTGAAAGAGACGGTAGCTCAGGCAACTAGATTCTTAATAGTTGCTGATGTCTTGACGGCTCGAGCCAAGTCAGAGCCATCTTTCTCCACAAAGAAGTATAAGAAGTCAATGGCCCCCTGAGCCTGACTTTGAGCAGAGACTGAGAGAATCAAGGGGACAGAGCTTCTATTCTCAAGAAGCTTGCCACATAGTACAAGTCTATGAAGTATCAGCCAGCGCGGGACAAACACTGCAGACACCCGTGCAAAGATCGTGTGATTCACGCGAGGGCATTCCTCATCCCATAATCGCTAAATCTCAACTTCCTTGTAATCTTCAAGTTAAACTCTCACAGCTAGACACGATGTCCATATTTGAAGTCGATCGTTTTGTGCCTCAGTTCGAGAAAGATGCAGAAATCATGACCCACCCTGGGGCTCTATTAAAGGTAGATATGTCAGGATCATGGGTCTCTGCACTTGAGATTAATGAAAGGATGTCTGAGGTCATTGACGAAGAGTTGCTAGAAGCCCCAGAAGAATGGGAAGAAGGCAGACAAGCCACTGATAAATCTAGGAGATGAAGCCGACCCCAGACCCACTTTCATCTCAGCAAATATTTTGTCGGAAGAGAAGGAGAATTTTTCTGTCTTCTTGCGGATGTCTTTGCCTGACATTACCATCAGAGGCCTGGCTAAGATCCTCAAGTCGTGGTTCACCATCTCGGTATCGATACCTCTATTAAACCTGTCAAGCAGAAATCAAGAAGGTTCAGGCCTGACTTTGAAATGCAGATAGATGCTGAGGTGACCAAACTCAGGCAATAAGGCTTCATTCGCGAAGTTAGGTATCCGAAGTGGCTAGCCAATGTTGTTCCAATCAAGAAGAAGAATGACCAATCAAGGTTTGCATCGACTTCCGCAACCTGAATACCATATGTCCCAAGGATGACTTCCCATTGCCATTCACGGAGATGCTCATTGATTCTACGGCTCACTATCAGATCTTCTCCTTCATGGATGGATACTCCGGGTATAATCAGATACAGATGGCGCCCGAAGATGAGGAAGCCACCACGTTCTTGACTCTAAAAGGTCTTCTACTACACAATGATGCCTTTTGGATTGAAGAATGTTGGTGCCACATACCAGAGGGCAATGATAACCATCTTCAAGGATATGATGCACAAGGAGGTCGAATGTTATGTAGACGACTTGGTGGTAAAATCTGAAGAGAAATACGCTCATATGAGAGAACTTGAAAAGGTGTTCTAATGATTATGCCTTCATCAGCTTAAAATGAACCCGCTGAAATACGCTTTTGGCATGCGTTCAAGAAAGTTCTTAGGGTTCGCCGTTAGTCATCGAGGGCTGGAAGTTGAGACACTCAAGATCAAGGCAATCCAAGAAATGTCGTCTCCAACTACATTATGAGAGCTGTGCTCTCTTCAAGGGCAGCTGACGTACATTCGCAGGTTCATCTCAAATCTCTCAGGTCAATGTAAACCCTTTACGCACCTGTTAAAGAAAGATACCCCTTTCATCTGGGATGAAGCATGCCAGGTAGCCCTCGATGACATCAAGCATTATTTGCTTAACCCTCCATTGCTCTCTACACGGGTACTGGGAAAACCTCTCATCCTGTACATGATCGCTCTAGACAAGTCATTCAGGATGTTGTTAGTGCAGAATAATGACGAAGGGAAAGAAACCACACTGTACTATCTCAACAGCAAGATGCAAGGGGTCGAAAAGAAGTATCCCCCTATAGAGAATATGTTCTTGGCCTTGATCTTCGCAGTACAAAAACTCTGCCACTATTTGCTGGGTCATGAACTAAAATTTATATCGAAGGCAAATCCAGTATAGTTCCTCATGACATGTCCATGCTTGTCAGGACGTCTTGCCAGTGGGCATTATTGCTGATAGAATTTGACATCACGTATGTCTCGCAAACGGTCATCAAAGGCCAAGCTTTTGCTAATTTTCTCACACCGCATCCTATACCGACAGAATCTCCTTTATCGAGTGCCCTGTCTGATGAAGAAGTATTCTGTACAGACCTGCCCGAGGAGGCGTCAGAGTAGTATTCCTGACTCCGAAAGGAGGAGTATTGCCATTTTCTTTCTCTCTCGCCGAGGCCTGTTCTCATAATGAGGCAAAATACCAGGCCCTTATAATTGGATTGGAACTAGCCTTCGATTTAGACTTGGAGCAGCACAAGATCTGCAACTACTATGAGTTAGTTATTCACCAGCTTAAAGGGATCTATGATATAAGAAAGGACACTCTCAAGCCCTATCAAGATACTACAAAATCATATATGGCCTAGCTTGAGGATGTATCCTTGAGCCACATCCCTAGGAGGCTAAACTCACAGGCCAATGCCCTCGCAAAGCTTGGAGTTAC
Source organism: Amborella trichopoda (assembly GCF_000471905.2). The sequence continues at coordinate 1,499,508 of NW_006497454.1, forward strand.
AATTCAATTATCCTCATCAAGACCCACACCTGTCTGGGTGGCAGAGTGGAGACATATTGAACTAAGAACCAAGGTAGACATGGATGATGAAAGAAATCTCTTCCCTGAGTGCCCTCCTTATCCATTCAGAGCACTTCTATCAACTAAAGAAGTTATAAAGACTGAACACGAAATGGCATGAGATCAAGGAGCTAAGGTTCAAAACCAAGAACCGGAGTTCTTCGACCCAATACGCGTAGAAGTCGAGTAGGTATAAGATTGGAGAGAGCCCATCACTAATTTTTTAAAACATGGTAGACTCCCAGAGGATCGTGCCGAGCATAACAGTGTACATCGAATGTCTACCAAGTATACCCTCCTTTTCAGATGGTCATTTGACGGTATTCTTCTTAGATGTGTGGATGCGCAAGAAGAAAATAAGGTCCTGAAAGATGTACACTCAGGCATTTGTGGATTGCACCAGTCTGATCCTTAGCTCTATGAATAGATACGTAGATTGGGGTACTATTGGCCTTCAACTATTGCTGATTCCTTAAACCATGCCAAGTGTGTCAAATACACTCGAGCCTTGTTCATCAGCCTCTAGAGCCCTTACACACTACAGTGGCATCATGGCCCTTCTCACAATGGGGTATAGACATAGTAGGGCCTATTGACCCTCCTTCAGCCATGGGTCATGCTTTTATTCTAGTTGCAACATATTACTTCTCTAAGTGGGCTGAAGAGGTTCCACTTAAGCAAGTCCCTAGGACAACAATGACAAATTTCGTTCGACATCATATCATATACCGGTTTGGAGTACCTGACCGGATTCTATCGGACAACAGCCCTCAGTTCAAAAGTCATCATATTTATCATTTGGTTAACCAGATCGGTTTCAAATGGAGGTAATCAAATATATATCACCTTGTTGAAGGTATTTTTCATCAACATAGGGCCCTCGCTCAATAAAGTCTAGCAAACAGTGGAAATTCTGACAGTCTCGAAATGGCCCTAGAATCGGCCAAGATCTTCATAATGTCTCTCAAAATTCTCCTGCCCAGTTTCGTCGTAGTCCGACATATCTAAGGCAGTGCAGATTGAGAAACAGGTCCAGCAGAATCGACCACTAACACCCTGAAATGGCTCCTATAACTAGAGCTACATTTTTGGTGTCTCAAATCGATATGAGACTACTACTATTGGATCCGGCATGGTTGAAAACCCCCAAGGGTCAAATTTCAGCCCAAACAGATACTTCAGGAAGATGTTATAAGCAAAAGAGTGAAACAGGAGGGGCCGCACGCTATTCCCATGCGGCCACCCTGCAACTCCACACCATGGAAGGGACAGTCACGACCAGTGAATTTCGACGCTCATATCTCACCCTTCTCAAGCCAAATTGTGCTCAAATTTGGTGAGCATGTTCATCTGGTCAAGACTAGTGATGCGATATGTGGCGCGCCCCGTTATGACACGCGAGTGCGAAGAAAAGCTAGAGAGAAGTGGTTAATCCGTGAAGAAAGCGTCGTGCCTCACTCGAGCTGCTAGATCATGCCGCTCGTGAGCTCGATCGTCGCGAGACCAATTCCATCGTATGCGTAATGTCTCGGGCAATCATTGACCCAAATCCCGTAAGCAGTGAACGGTCGGATTCTGCACACAAAGCCGACGAAGCGACTTAAAATTTCATCTTCGGAATTCTAGATTTTGGCCAAAATGCCAAAGTTGCAAAATCTTTGTTCGGGTAAAGAATCGAGCTGCGTTTGTTGCCTCGCGATCGTAACAACATGCTTAGTGCAATTCAACGAAGAAATCACCAAAAAACATCAAGGAACGAGTACACCATCGATCCGAAGTTTCAAGATCCATTCAAATTTCAAGTCACATGATCGTACACTAAAATCACGATCCATGGCTCGAAGTTGGTATCAAATCGATCGCCATGCCGAGCCTTACAAGAAAACAATCGTCTTACAATCAACCGAGCATCAGAACGACCCCGGATCAACCATGCAAGTTTACGCAAGTTCTAGGGAAACACATGGATTGTTCTAAAATTCCACGAATTGTTAAGAAGGGGCAAATCTATCATTTTTTACCCTATTTTATAATTTCTTGTAATTTAATTTAATCTTAATTTCCAACAATTAGTGTTACTTTTGATCATCTACCCATGTTTGGGGAAAATTCTATATATACGTACCAACATTGTATGCACCAGAGGACTCAACCTTTCACAAAAGAGAGAGTTTTTGTTTAATACAAGTTTCTTTTTCTTCTCATTGTTGGGTCACGTTTGACAGAGAGAATGAGGTTAGAGAAAATTTTGACCGGTACTCCTAGGTTCAAGGTAAATCTTCTCTCTCTTCTTTTCTTTTTCTTCATCTCTCTCTCTTCTTTCCTCTCTTCGCCCCTCCTTCTCCATCTGAGTTCCTCGTAGGGCTCATGCACAACAGTGGCAGTGCCATGCATGCCTCCCCTGATGTTATACAGATCACGCATGACGATGGCAGTGCCATGCACGAGTGTCGTTCTCCTTCTGTTATTCTATCTCCCTCTCCTAGTGAGGCCTGTGGACGGCGAAAGGTGTAGACGACGCTGCCTATCGCCGTCCACAGACATAGCTTCAACGTCTTAGTGAAGAACCAGGACGGTGGAACTTGCTGTTGCCCGCAAGGGTCCTTCCCTGTCGCGCGTCTATAGTAGACGGCGATACTCTTCACCGCTTGTGAGAGACCTCGGCAACGTTTATCGCCATCCGTGAGCTTCCTTCACGTATTCGGTGCTTATCGATCCACGCTTATCGTTGTGCTTCTCGTGAGGATTACTGTCAAGGGCTTCACAAAGGACTAAGACCGCGCGCTTCCTCAGACTATCGCTGCCTAAGTGGGAGTGTGTTGTCTCCTTTTGTTGCCAACGGTGATGCTTAGGGTCATCCGTTGTTCATTTCTCACTCTCTAGCCATGAGCAGTAGTGTCGAGCACTGCCCAAGGGCCACGACACTGTTGTTCTAAGGTCATGAGTGGCAGCACCTAGTGCCGTCGGGACGCCATCTCTCTGTCGTCTCACATTTTCTTTTCATTCTCTTTTCTCTTCTGACTTGACTGAGGGTAGACTTAGCCTAGCACTGCCATATCTCTCTCGGTTTCGAGTAGTATTTCCACCGTGCTGGTCTTGAGAACCATGCCATCTTGCTACCACTCCGAGTCAATGACTTCTCGGTTGCCATGCTAATCTCGCCTC